>NQLW01000087.1:1671320-1737111 GCA_002312845.1 Kalanchoe fedtschenkoi
GTATTAGTACCCTATAAATAGGATGTCTTAGCGGTAGGAACTAATTAAGAGACTTGGTAGGAATCCTCCAGGAGAATTCATGAGAGACTCTTCTTGAGTGTTGTGTAGGATTTTTGTAGGTTTTTAGTTGGAGAAAACCTATGGAAGAGTTGAGAAGTTTGTATTCAAGAGTGGTGAGAGATGAGTTCATTCTTGTAATATAAATCTATTAATATGGTGATCGTGGACGTAGTTTCTGTTGGAGGGTTGAACCACGTTAAAAATATTTTTTGTTTTTTTCATACTTTATTCGTATTATCATGTGTTGGTGCATGTTATTCGTGTGAGTGTCTCGTGTTGTTGTTCCCCTGCGCATGCCGGAAGAGAGGAGAGACCTCTTTACCCTTACAGTTTTTACTATACACTCTCTCTACATTTATGTGAAACAAGGAATATTTTATTATGATGAACCAGGTTTGTCTCTATAAACTTGGGTTTATGACCCAATAAAATAAAAACTCTCATTCCGTTGCACCAAACATCCTAGTAGAGCTTTGTATCTCTTAAAAATCTTTCCTACAAACCTTTGATTGGGATGCTCTTAAGTCAATGTCCTTGGGATGCAGTCTCGCAATTTAAGTCCATAGGCTACAGATGAATAGGGGGTCTTGTTACTAAGACTATGTCTTAAATAAGCCTCATGGTCCTAACAATTTAAACGATACTTATGTTAAACTTGAGCCATTAAATTTGGCAATGTGTAAAATGGTAAATCCAAACACATATTATTCATTTAAAATTATTTGATTAATTATGTATATGACAAATTAATAATTATCAGTCTGTAGTGTGCTTTTTGTGAATTATTTATACATGTTGCATTCCTTGTTGATATATAAATTTTTTGACGAAATGTTTTATTAGCTATCATGCACAGTAAAATTTTGTGTATGCAATATATGAAATAATATTAAAATGATTCAGATAGGCTGTGGGTCCCTTTAAGACCATTCAGTATATTGTAATATCAGATGGAGTAAAAGTTATTTGTCAGACTATGAGAGGCTTATGATGATATGACATGACAAATAGCAATATAAGACAATGTGGATATGGGTTGGGATGTGGATGCTTAGTGAGCCTAACTTATTGGCTTTCAAAAATGATTCTCAAATTGTAATTTAGTTTGACTAGTTAATTGTGGAATTCCATGTTTCAGGTTGCAGACGAATTCCTTAAAAGAAGAGAAGAAACTGAATGGTGGGTTTGCATCTATTTTTATTGTCTTTAACGTGTACCCGTTTGTATAAAGATTTGATTGACCAGCAAATCTGCAATCATTAGTCCCTACATTTTGTTAGTTTATAATATGCACTAGCTTATTCTGATTCTGGCATCTAGGAATGAAGATTGTAACTGAAGCTCCTCGTTTCTGTACTTTCATTCATACAAAATAATTCGGAATATTATGCGGGCAATCAGACCTCATTTTATACTGATGTTGCCAAATAAATATTCACTATTTCTGATTAGCCTACTTTTATATACTTTCAGGTTTATTGAAGGTGATTTTGATGCTTATGTTTGTCAAATGAGAAAACCTCACGTTTGGGGCGGTGAGCCTGAATTATTGATGGCCTCGCATGTTTTGCAGTAAGTTGGTAGTTAAACAGTGTGCTCGTCTCTGTTTTAAAAAGTCTAGATTAAAAACCAATATGCTATTTTATGACTGCTTCAGTGCTTGTTGATTGAGTTATTGTCTCCAATGGCTTTCTGTTTCCTTGTCATATACTCTTGTGGACTTTTCATGTAAACAAACTTTATCAAGATATCTCATTGGTCCTATCATTTTATGTTTATCATACTAGCACAGCAGTTGTTTTCTCAACAACTCAGGGATTCTGTTATAATACTTAAATCATATTATCCATTATGCTCACTCTTCTAATTAGTTGTCATGGTAAATGGTCTGTGGTTGCAGGGTACCAATTACAGTGTACATGCTCGATGAGGACTCTGGTGGCTTGATTTCTGTTGCTGAATATGGTCAAGAATACGATAAACGAGATCCCGTCAGAGTTCTTTACCATGGCTTTGGCCACTATGATGCACTTCAATTTCCTGGGAATAAGATTGGCAAATCAAGACTCTGAAAGTCAATCATGTCTTAGAAGTTTGCACCAGTGTCATGATAATGCTGTTCTTCTTGTTAGTGGCCCCCAACATGAATATCCAAAATTGGGAAGTCGTGTAGCCGACCGAAACAACAAAAACGGTGTTCTACTGCAAATCTTCTTTTTAAAACACAACCACCAAAAGAATCAAACCACAAGGACCAAGGGGATTTGAACTCTGTAAGCCAGCATTGCCTTTCAATACTTGGTTGAATCATGATTTGCCGCTACAATTTTGTTCACAGAGCAAATCATGAAGCTACTCAATGTGAGGGTTCTTCAAAAAAGTTAATCTCTTTGTACCGATCTTTTTCTCAGAACCAATACAATCTAACATTGACAACAAGAAAATGAGGCCACCTACAGCAGGATTTCAGCATATCTTTTACAGAGTATGCTAATAAGCTTACTAGTTTGTCCACTTACGCACCTCATCTCACATCAACTGAGGACATGCGGATTAAGCGGTTTGTTAATGGTTTGAGATTTTCCACATATCAATTTATTCCTGGTGGTGAATACACCTCATTATCTGAAGCGGTTAATCGGGCCTTGATGATTGAGTTAAGGGAGGCTACCGAGCGTGATAACAAGAAGAGGGGGCGAGATGGTGACTCACAAGATTCACATTCGAGCCGAAAAGGAGGCAATAGAGGAGGCAAGCCTCAGTATTCTCAGAGGGGTGGTCACCAATTACAGGTGTCACACCGCGGTGAGCCAGCATCTTTCCAGGATCGTAGATCTTATCCGCAGAGCAGTAGAGGTCAACACTTAGGCCCAAACCAGGGCAATCAGTCAAGGGCGCCATGTAGGACTTGTGGAAATTTTCATTCAGGCATTTGCCGCCATGAGGCCCGCTCATGTTATCAATGTGGACAGAGAGGTCATCTTGTTAGTCATTGCCCTCAGCTCCGCGCTAATGTTAATCATATCTCAGCGTATCCACCTTTTATGCATCCGCCTGTGATTCAGTCTATGGAGTAGTCAAGTATTGCTACCGGTCAGCATGCGGTGGGATTCCCGATAGTGCATTCTGGTGCTAGTCAAGGTGGTCAGACTTCAACTCCAGCTGAGTAGTCGGCCTCAGCAATAGGATGAAAGAGCTCAAGCCCGAGTTTTTGCTTTGACACACCGAGATGCAGAGGCATCAAACTCCGTGGCTAGAGGTACCTTACCTATTTGTAATCTTAATGCTTCGGTATTAGTTGACCCTGGTGTTATGCATTCATTTATTTCACCACATTTTGTATCTCGTTTATCTGTTCCCCCTACGCATCTGGAGACACTTTTAGTGGTGGCCACTCCAGTTAGTGATCTCATTGGAGCCGAGTTAGTGTATCATTCATGTTTGATTTAGATTGGTGGTCATGATATGCTAGCAGATCTAATTTTACTAAATATGCTAAACTTTAATGTCATTTTGGGGATAGACTGGTTATCTTCACATTATGTTAATCTTAATTGTCGGGAGAAGGTGATCACTTTTTATATACCGAGAGAGTCGGAGTTTACCTTTTTATGTGATAGGAGCTTATCTGCTTCTTGTTTGATATCAGCCTTGACGGCTGAAAAGCTTATGAGGAAGGGGTGACAGGCGTACTTAGTGATGGTGCTGGATGTTCCGACTCAGACACCGACAATTGATACGGTGTCTGTAGTCTCTGAATTTGGAGATGTTTTTCCTGATGAGTTACTCAGATTACCTCCAGTACGGGATGTGGAATTTTGTATTGACGCGACACTAGGTACATAACCTATTTCAATTCCTCCCTATCGGATGGACTCAGCGGAGTTAAAGGAGTTGAAGGTCCAGCTACAAGAGTTACTTGATAAAGGATTTATTCACCCTATTGTGTCTCCTTGGGGAGCCCTTATCCCATTAGTGAAGAAGAATGATGGTTCGATGAGACTATGCATTGACTATTGTCAATTGAATAAGGTAACCGTGAAGAACAAACACCCCTTATCGAGGACCGATGACTTGTTCGACTAATTACAGGGAGCTCGATATTTTCAAAGATTGATTTATGTTCTGGCTATCATCAACTGCGGAAAAGAGAATAAGATATTCCGAAGACTGCATTTAAGACTCGTTATGGACACTATGAGTTCCTGGTGATGTCTTTTGGACTCACAAATGCTCCGGCAGCTTTCATGGGGATGATGAACAACGTATTCCGGGATTTTCTTGACAAGTTCGTGATTGTGTTTATTGATGACATCCTTGTTTATTCAGGGTCTAAGGAGGAGCATGCTTTAAATCTGAGGCAGGTGCTACAGAAGTTGCGAGAGCATAAGCTTTATGCTAAATTTTCTAAGTGTGAGTTTTGGCTAGACAACATCACATTTCTAGGTCATATTGTCACAAATGAGGGTGTCAAGGTTGATCCATGTAAGATTGCAGTAGTCGAGTGTTGGCCTGTACCTATTTCAGTAGCTGAGATTCGGAGTTTTTTTTGTTTAACGGGATACTATCGATGATTTGTTCAGGATTTCTCTCGTATAGCTGCTCCAATGACTCATCTAACCCTGAAAGGAGTCAAATTTGTTTGGTCTGACAAGTGCAAGGAGAGTTTTCAGAGGTTAAAGAAAGCACTGACCACTGCGCCAATTCTTGTGGTACCTTTAGGCACTGGTCGATTCTCAGTATATTGTGATGCCTTGGGTGTGGGGCTAGGATGTGTGCTCATACAGTATGGTCGAATTATTGCTTATGCTTCTCGTCAATTGAAGAAACATGAACATAATTATCCTACTTATGATCTAGAGCTAGCAGCAGTTGTTTTTGCATTGAAGATGTGAAGACACTATTTGTATGGACAGTCCTTTGAGATTTTTACTAATCATAAGAGTTTGAAGTATATCTTTAATCAAAGAGACCTTAATCTTCGGCAGTGCAGATGGATTGAGCTACTCAAGGACTACGACTGCCCTAAAGCTAATGTAGTGGCAAATGCTCTTAGCAGAAAATCTATGGGCAGCTTAGCACACATATCAAAGGAGAGGAGGCCACTTACCCGGAATTTGTCTGAATTACATAATCGAGGAGTTTGTTTTAAAGTTAGTGAGAATAGAACTCTTCTAGCACACCTGCGAGTGATTCCTACTTTAGCTAGTCGGACTGGAGAAGCTCAAGAAAGTAATCCTGAGATGAGTAAGTTAGTGACTGAGGTTTGAGAGGAAACCATGCAGACTTCACTATTGGTGATGATGGAGTCCTTCGATACAAAAGTCGATTATGTGTTCCAGCGTCCAATGACTTGCGTCGAGAGATTTTGACAGAGGCTCATTGTACACCCTATATTATGCATCCAGGCTCTGCAAAGATGTATCATGATCTTAAAAATCTTTATTGGTGGAATGGCATGAAACAAGACATTGCAGACTTTGTCTCGAGGTGTTTGACTTGTCAGTTAGTCAAAGCTGAGCATCAGAGACCTGCTGGCTTACTACAACTTATAGAGATTCCTGAGTGGAAGTGGAAGCACACTACTATGAATTTTGTTACAGGATTACCACGTACCAGTAAGGAATTTGACTCTATTTGGGTAATAGTGAACAGATTTACTAAGACCGCACAATTTATTCCAGTAAAGACCAAATATTCATCTGAGCAATATGCTCGTGTTTACATCGAGGATAGCATGCGACTACATGGGGTGCCAGTTTCAATTATTTCAGATAGAGGATCTTAATTCACATCAAAATTTTGGAGATCACTTCAAACTGCTTTGGGAACACAAGCACGTTTGAGTACAACATTTCATCCTCAGATGGACGGATAGTCAGAAAGGACCATTCAGACATTAGAAGACATGTTGAGAGCTTGTGTGATTGATTTCAATGGTAGTTGGGATTGTTATATAATAGCTACCACTCTAGCATTCAGATGGCTCCTTTTGAGGCGTTATATGAGAGACGATGCAGGTCACCCATTGGTTGGTTTGACATGGGCGAAAGTAAATTATTAAGTCCTGACTTAGTTCAGGATGCCACTGATAATGCTCGTTTGATTAGAGATAGATTGTTAACAGCTCAAAGCCGACAAAAGTTATATGCTGATCCTAAGAGACGAGAGCTAGAGTTCGAAGCTGGTGATCATGTTTTTCTCAAAGTATCTCCGATGAAAGTTTTGATGAGGTTTGCTAAGAAAGGAAAGCTTAGTCCTCGGTTCATTGGTCCTTTTGAAATTTTGGAACGAGTTGGTAAGGTGTCTTATCGATTGGCGTTACTGCCAACCTTGTCAAACGTGCACCTAGTCTTTCATGTCTCTATGCTTCTAAAGTATCTTCCAGACCCAAGCCACGTCTTGGGAGCTGAACATATTCAAATGAGTGATACCTTGTCTTAAGAAGAGGAACTCATTAGTATCCTGGATCGTCACGTAAAAAGAGTAAGAAACAAGAAAGTAGCTTCTGTAAAAGTACTTTCGAGGAACCATTCCAAAACTGAAGCAACTTGGGAAGCAGAAAAGGATATGCAAAGTAGATATTCTCATCTTTTTGATACCTAAGGTATGATTTTAAATTCAAAGACGAATTTCTTTTGAAGAAGGGTAAAATGTAATATATGTATTTTTTTTAAAAAATAAATAGATTAAATAAATAAACAAATTATAGTAATTTGGATGGGCTCCATGAAAGCCCACGTCGGTGTTGAGTCCGAATCACAATTACGTTACAATTAGGATTTAGGGTAAGTGCGTATATATAAATATAAGAAAAAAAAAGAGAGGAAACCCTAGCTATGGCCGCCACCTCCCCTCCCCCCAACCTTGTTCTGTCTTTTTCATGCACAATTGTCTACCTGTAACTGCTTCAGACGCACTTCACCCAAGTAATTGAGACACTGACTGGTTGTAGAGATGGATTAGAGTCAAAATTTTGGAGTCATCGCCACCAGTTGTGTCAGCTTTGGGGTTGTTTCATTATCGTTTAATCGGACTTAATATTTAAGAGTGGGTTGGAGATAAGATTCAGATTTTTCGTTTCTTGATGACAAGCATGTGGATACTTTGGGTTGTTAGCTGGGATGCGGTTACTGATGACTCCGTTTATTACTGTTGTCGCTAGGTCAAATTGGTTATATATTGTAGTCTCTGATTGTTAAAAAAATGGTGAGCCACGGTAGGTAAGTTGGCAAGGATAAATGTAGCAGGTTGTGGTTCATGGAAACAATGTGGCAGGTTGTGGTCCATGGAAAAAAAAGGTCATATGCTATGACATGGATAGACGCGGGTGCTGTAGCTATGACTGGTGAATTAGGCTCAGTGTTCTAAAAGGCGTTAGGCGGCCCTAGGCGGTTGGCTTGGGGCCTAGGGACTAATCGATTAGGCGGGGATTAGGCGGAAGGATTAATCGGATGATTAGGCAGAGTTATATATATTATTAATATATTTAATACTTAATTATAAAATTATACCTATAAAATTTAATTTTATTTTAAAAATAAAATATATAAAATAATTAGGCGCTAGGCGGCTAGACGGGGCGTTTTTGAACCGCCCAGAGATTAGGTGGGCCGCCTTTTAGAACAATGATTAGGCTAAATGGGTTTTTTAGGGTTTTCTTATTTATTTATTCTTTTTATTTAGTACACATATATATAAATTAAATTATACAATATAGTGGTGTCATAAACAATATAAGATATACAATTTAATTCAATTTTACATACAACTACAGGTTTGGAATCGTAGTCTCGAACAAATTGATTCTACGTTCTCAAATTAGTTTGAGGTGACTAAATAATTCATGCTTATTTTCTTTCGTACAAAATTAAATATGTGATTGTTAAAAAAACATGTTGGGTATAATACGTACATAATATATATGCCCACGTGAAAAAGTGAGACTGTTATATTGAGCATTCATTCATGTGTATACACGCTGCAACATGTATGTGATGCTTATTTCGCGATAATTCGCGCTTGTTATATGATTGATTTATGATCCGGATCGGCAATGACGACTGCCTAGCCAAAGAGAGCTCACGTTATCACGCATACACGTTGCATTTGACATATACTGTTCTGATGTGATATAAGAGATACATGTTCAAAATAAATTATAATTGACCCCCTTCGTACACAATAAAAGTACGAACAATGAGCGAGCCGTACGTGATTAATAAAATATCAATTAAAATAAAACAATCCCCCTCGGCTCGCCAAATACGTAGCGAATTGTTTACTCACGGAGTCTTTTGACTCACCCCCAATATTTAATTTCTCTTTTCAGATCAGTAGTCGGTCAGCAGCGACGGTGTTTGGGTAGCAACGAGCGAGCTCTTCGGCACGGTGTCATTCGGTTTACAGTCGTTTTATCTAGTGGAGTTAGCAGTTATTTTTCTTTCTTTATTTTAATTACTTCATTATTTGTTAGTGGTCGCTCCGATGTATTTGGGTAGGATCATGAGTAGTGGCGGTACCACTGGGTGGACAGCGGGGACAGATGTCCACCAAGGTTCCGACCAAACGTTCATATTTTAATGTAAAAATAATATATTTTTAATTTTTGACCCCCAATTAAGTGTAAAAATATGATATATCTTAATTTCGTACCCCCAGTCAGCTTAAAAAAACTTTTATACCCTCAATTAAGCTTAAAAATATTATGTTTTTTTATTTTTGTACTTCATTTAGTTTAAAAAAAAATTTTGTACCCCCAAATTAAAATTTCTAGTTCCGTCACTGATCCTGAGTTTGACTGGGAATAATTATAATTTTTAATATTATTTTATTTAGTTAGTACGTTGAATATTTGACTTTAACTTTTCTTCGTCGATGCTTATTTGACTAAAAATCAAAGGACAAGTGAAACGTCATTGCGATGCATATTTTTCGGGTCGTGACATGTTGATATCAGAGCACTAGATTGTCCCTATAGTACACAGAACTAGAATTTAGTAAATTTTATATTATGATAATGAAGCGCGCCACCGCCATAAACAATGTTCTACTTTGACACCTAATGATTAAACAGTCTTGAGAACAATTTTATAAGTAACAATTTCTCTCCCACATTTCTTCGCGTGCTTTGTTTTGACACTTTTACAAACAATTCTTTTAAGACGAAACAACTAAATCTATCTTTCAAGTAAATTCACTCTATGCAACGTTGACAAGACGATCGAAGAGCACCCACATCAATCATCCACAAAATTCAAACTGTTGAAGTACGAGTGAAGCAGTATGAGTGAGCTTACATCAGTACACGGATTCAAAACAAATGATTTGGGCTTCTCTTAGTGTTCAGCAAACAAATGGATTCATGCCACATTTGAACAGGTATAAGTAGCAAAGAACTAAAATCTGCACTCCAAATTTAGAATTATTGACAGATACCAATAAAATAGATGAATATACCAAATGAATGATGATAATAAATCTGTGTCGACTTATCTGCTGCCTCTTACTTGATTCTTTGAGGATTCTGTGGCTAATGGTTTTTTACCGATTGCGCACTAACTCTCAACTCCGATTACCACAGCTTGTTCTGCAATGGAGCTGCTTTCCACCTTGGGTGGTCCAGAATGCCTCCTTGGCCTCGCTGGTGAAGCCGGGTAAGAAAGTCTCTTCTTTGGGACTCCAGATGGCACCTTGTCTGGTGATGTGACGCCAATTTGTAACCCCACAGGACTTTGCATTCTCAGTTTGGCCTTAGCAGACTGTGTAGGTACCATGTAGCTAGGGAGAGAAGGCGAGCTGGCCAAGCTCTCGTTGTCCCTTACTGACGAACCAGCATAGCTGTGCCTTCGGTTAGTCTTCTCTGACTGCAAGCTCTTCATGTCATCATCAGGAACTAATGGAACAGCCCTGGGGCTTGCTGACTTGACTTTTCCGGCTACAGAAGTTGCCACTGGAGGGGTCGGTCTGTTACCAATAGATAATCTTGGGGTAGAAGCAGGTGAAGGCTTGTCTAAATTGAGTTGGTGACGAGCATAGGACTTGTTGATTTCCCCTCCTGCAATGCTGCGGGTTGCACTCTTGACAGAGGAGTGATCATTCAGTTCTTTCTCTGTGGTGCCCTGCTCCCACGGCCTAGCTGACATCCACCTTTCCAACCAACTCCAGCCCCAGCTAGGATTTGTCGGGTCCATAAACATCGTGTTTGGTGTTTTCGGCGTGTTTTTCCAGGTTTGCTGAAAAATTAAGGCATGTTGTAGTTGAATCAGTCATTCTGGACTACTATCTAATGTACAAGTTAAGAATGAAACAAACACATGAAATATTCCAGTCTTATTATTCTATATATGTTATAGCAATTGGATTATGCCAAGTGAAGTTTGTACCTGGTGAGTGAAGGCATAAGCAAGTGCCCTCTCCCTACGCATGGCAGCCTCATGTTTGCTCACTAAGTTAGCTTCAACTTGTTCCTTAGACCGTGCACTGTCATTCCATTCGTCACTCAACTGTTGCAACAGATATATATGATTAAGAACAGAAGATATTAAAGAGCACAGCCACTAGTAATAATAATGGGACAAGTAAAGTTGATAGGGTTTAGATTGTTGGGTAAAGTTACAGAACCAACTGTTTTCTACAAGGCCTACTGTGCCTTTTCAGGAACGGAGGGCAGGACAAGAGTCCAACACCCAAAAGCACCTAGAATTTTCTGACTGTAAGATTATGAACACAGTAAAATAGCACAAGATGTAAGTTATAATGGGAATGTAGGAATTACCTGTACTTTCTCAAGCTCCTTCACATGCTTCTGGAGGAGCTGCCTCTGAAGAGCTTCATTTTCTTCAGACATCCGCACCCTCCTGGATCGGATCTGGGACTGCACACGGGCAAGAGTTTGCATGCATCGAAGGGTGTTAGTAGCTTGGCGTTTTACAACTGGCCCTTGTACAAGTAGATTCAATCTGACCAGTCCTCTTATAGCCCGCAGAGCCCTCCTTGCCTATAACATCAGTTCAAAATATTTTTTTTTTATAACATTGAGGTCAACTGGATGAACATAAAAGGAGGGTCTCGAAAAACAGAAACAAATCAAACTCCATACTGTTTCCTAGGCTTCAATTGCATCGATGAATTTTCTCAAAAGACAGATTCCGATAAATGGAAGACATATATTCAGCAATAACACATACCAGGTATCCGCGAAACACGGTCTGAATTTTAATAGATGCTACTTCCTCCACAGATTTTCCAGCATACCGGGTGACTGTGGTGACCTCAATAACCTCCGGAGCAAGCTGACCGGGAATAACAACTTGGGGCTCAGCAGTGACTTGTGTGTCGGAAACAGTTTCAGAAAGGGCAGTAATGCTGGTTTGGTGATTGACATCAGCTTGAACTATTCCAATATCATTTGATGGTGACTGTGGGGGTAGCTCGACATTGGACTCCCTAACAGCAACAGCCACACCAGTACTTGGGTTGTTTTGGTTACCCGACTGGTAGCTCTTAGATTTACTCTTTTCCTGATATCAGCCAGTTTGCAATCAGAATGACGGAACGAAAAAAAGAAAGAAAGAAACTATGTGAAGAAATCAAACCTGATGTTTTTTAGTGGAGGAGGCTGGAGAGAGGGCTTTCTTGATGGAAGAAAACCATTTTCCTTTCCTTCCCATATTTGGTTCTTATTGCAATCGCCTGGATGATGCCCTGACTTAATCAAATCCAGAGTGCCGACAGACAGAGAGATATTTGTGAAATGTAAAATCCAGTTCAAACAAAAGATCTCAACACGTTGACTTGAAATTGAAATCTGAGATGTGTAGGATATGAGAGTGAGGAGTCCAGATCCGGGATCGCAAATGAGATGACCACCGACAACATTCTAGTCTATCAGCAGTTCAGCACCACACGACTCTAAATCTAATAAAGCAAACACTAAAAGAGGCTCATAGGTGGAAATGGGAGCAGGATTGGTGATAGACATACCTGGTGTGCTGATGGGAGCAGATGTTAAAAACAAACTGGATTTGGATAACAAAGATGGAAACTTGAGAGTGAAACACAACAGGAGAGAGATTGAAACAAAACAAAACATAAAATAAATAAATTAAATGATTAAAGACAAAGTACGAGCATAAGACGAGGAAGAAATAACAGCTGGGTTTCAGTTGATTGACAACCCACTCCAATCCTGATTGGTCGCTCCACTATGTCCGTCTGTCCCAGTTGATTAACTCATCTGCCTGCTGGATTCATTTTTATATTTTTTATTAAAAATATTCCATCAAATTTTTTGACATTTTTTAATTTCAAATCTTAAATTGGTCTTATGTTTTTTATATGAAATAGGGAAAAATTTTAATGGGATCATCAACTATTACCGCTCATCCAATTACGATCAGAATTATCATGATTTTTAAAAAGGGTGCGATGAAAACAAAAAGACCGATTTTCTAAAATAAAATTCATCATTACATTCCAAAACTAATATTATTATAAAACTTAGATTTGTGTGTGAAAATAACGTCATTTGTTTATCAAAAGATGTTGTTTTCTTTATGTGTACAAAACGATATAATTTATTTTAATAACCAAACGACATAATTTTCGCACACAAATTTAAGTCTTAGAATAATATTAGTTTAGGAATGTAATGTTGAATTTTATTTTAGAAAATCAGTCCAAGTTTTTTTTTCATCGCATCTATTTTGGAAATCGTAATAGTTCTGACCGCAATTAGGTAAGTGGTGGTAGTTCAGGTCCCCTTCTGGGTTTTATCCCTTATATGAAATAGGGAGAAATTCAAAAAATCTTGAATTACCATCACTTACCAAATTGCGGTCAGAACTATCACGATTTTCACAAAAGGTGTGATGAAAAAAATTGGGCTGATTTTTTAAAATAAAATTTACTGTTACACTCTTAAACTAATATTATCACAAGATTTAGATTCATGTGTGAAATTACGTTGTTTGACTATCAAATTAAATTATATTGCTTTACGCACATAAACAAATAACATGTTTTCATACTCAATCATTCATAATCCTCAATAAATTTAATAACATCTATTTTATTTAAGAAGTAAAATAAATTGATCTTAAATATTATTCGAAATCAGTTCAATTTTTTTAGCGTATTCTTTTTGGAAATCGTGCTAGTTCGAATTGTAATTGAGTAAATGATGATATTTCAAGCTCCTTTTGGTTTTTTTTCCTATGAAATTATAATTAATATTATGAAAATGGATAAATTTATAGATGCTGGTATATAAAATGTTAAAATAAATATGTCAACAGTATAGAAAGAGTTCTTACTACCAATTTATTACGAGGTTGGTAGTTGGAGTGGAGTATCACTATAATAATAATTTATTTATTTATACTTATTATTTAATTAAATTATTTATTTATTTTTATTTGTCATTCAAAAATTTGGATACATATTTATTTAATTTATCTATTTTAAAACGTTAAACATTAATTATTTCATATTACAATTTGATAACAAGTCATTTTGAGCAAATATAAACCACTTGATTTTTACATTTTGCACAAACTTTATAAAAAATAATAAATATCAATCTAATAAATTTGTTCAAACAATTAATATTAAATTTTATCTAATTTATTCAAATTAAACTTAAATAATTAATACTACCTCATTGCTCATGTACATGTTACTATTTAAGATAGATTTGATTGAATTAAGTGAAGTTAATGTTAATAATTAACA
Organism: Kalanchoe fedtschenkoi; assembly: GCA_002312845.1. Lineage (NCBI taxonomy): Eukaryota > Viridiplantae > Streptophyta > Magnoliopsida > Saxifragales > Crassulaceae > Kalanchoe > Kalanchoe fedtschenkoi. Next base: position 1,685,115 of record NQLW01000087.1, read on the forward strand.
AATTTAATATAATTATGTTTTATGTGCTTTTTACAATTTCTTGTAATTGTAGAATTGAGTGCTTCATATTACCGTCAAACGAATTTTATTATGAATGAATAAAAATGAAATTATTTATATTTGATTTTTCTAATGTAATTATAGTTATTGAATATAGTAAAGAACATTTAAAAGAGACTGTTTCCCAATTGAACTATCCTAATTTTTCAATTTGGGTGTTGAATAACCTAAATTTAAGGTCATAAACACCCACCTGGTTAACCGAAATACTCTCTATCTCATTTTTTACGTGTCATTTAATCGAATTTTTTTGTTCATTTTTGTTTGTCACTTAACAATTTTCAATGCGTATGTAATGTCAACAAGTACCTTAAAATGTCAAACATTAATCACTTCATTATCATATTCAATAAAAAATACATTTCCCACAGTAATCATCTACCAATTTTACTTTTTGATGAATTTTTTTATAAAAATATTGATCACTCATTCATTTAATTTATTCAATCAATAGCTAGTATTAAGTTTATCTTAATTTACTTAAATAAATCTTAAACGATATGTAATATGGAACGGAGGGAGACACATAAACAGCGACCCAACGTCTTCATCTCCATTACTCCGTCGACATCGGACTCGCCGAATTTCAAATATGGGTTTACCGCCCTCTCCGTCTCCATTGCGAGAGACATGGAGTCATCTGCAGACGACATGGAGTCCTCCGAGTTCAAAACGAACTCCAACTTCTTCCATCAGATCGATGATTCTGTCATCAAAGCCATTCCTTTATTAATCTATATCAGTCAAGTTTCAAAAGAAATAGGGGGTTTGAGTTTGTGGATGTGGGGAAGGATTGTGTGGTGTCCTCTGGTTGAGATCGTACGCGAACTACAAGCCTTGTCGTGCCAGAATCTTCTGCTCGAAGTGCCTTCTCGCCACCAATGGTTGACCGCATCCGTGAAAAATTCTGAAAATCCATGAAGCTCAACCTGTTGAACGAAATCCAATATGTAGACAAAGCCAAAAACAAATGACCAGAATAGAACACTCCACTCAACATCATGGTTTTTGAGAACCAGATGAGAGGAGATGGCGTACAATACATGATCTCTGGATCTTGGAAGGAGGTCTCAATGGCACGACTAGCTAGTTGAGATAGCTTCCAAGCAATAAAATAAACCTTGACGTATGTTCCCAACTTATCCCTTCAATACCATATACTGTCTATGTGTTGTTTGATTAAATTACAATCAAATTAAACTCCACGATGCCATAGTTTTTGATTCCACAAAATTATGCCATTAATTAAAAAAAAAAGAAGAAAGTTGTCTGCGGGGAGACGTTGGTGTGTAACATAGACTTCTTTTTGTGGCTGGCTACCTGATAGCATCGTCGTTGAAGTGTGATATGCAACTAAATTTATAATTCCTTTCTTAATAGTAAGTATCTAGTCAAGGTCGATCCACGAAGACAAGAACATGTAATCTATAGTGACAGAAACAAAACAAAAGAAAAAGACACAAGGGGTTTTTGTGATTAAACTGGTAACAAGTAACCTGCAAAGCTAAGAGGGAAGATATAATCAGATAAACAGATGCGAAGCTCAGATGACGACCCTCTTTCTAGGTCCAAAGATAAGGCCCATTTGCACTAGCTTAAGGAGGGAGATAGAAATACTAAGATTTTTCATGCAGCTATCAAAGATAGAATTCCTCTTAATAGAATTTGTCACAAGTTGGAGGATGGATCAATCTGTGAAGATTCAAAAAATATTAGGCTTAAAGCCGCTGGCCATTTTTCAGATTTATTAAAAGGGCAGTGATATCAAGTAGAACCTGATCTGTTGCAAAATATTCCGAAACTAATATCTGATGCTGATAATGTTATTCTTATTGGAAAACCAGGTGAGAATGAAATTGAGAAAGGTTTGTTTGCTCTTAATGCAACCAATACGCCAGGCCCCAATGGCTTTAATGGAACCTTTTATCAAAAATACTGAAGAATAATTTAGGAGGATGTGGTTTCTATTGTTCATCATTTTTGGGAGGTAGGTACTTTTCTCACCTATACATATTTCATATGCTCTATTTTCATGGTGCCCAAAGTCAAAAATGTTAATACTCATAAACACTTGAGACTCATAAGTTATGTAACCTAAGCCACAAAATTCTCTCAAAGATTTTGACCTCTAGGCTTGCTGTATTTCTTCCAAAAATTATTTCTGTAAAGCAAGCTGAATTTGCTGGTGAAAGGAGCATTTTTTAAATATCACCTTGGCTTGTGAGCTTACAAAAGATCTTGATAGGAAGGTTATATGTTAGAATGTTGTTATGAAGCTTGATTTAGCAAAAGCCTACTGTAGAGTTCACTGTGCATTTTGTCATGATGTTATGAGGGCATTTTGTTTTAGTGAATCTTGAATTGATTTAATTTACAGAAATTAATGCAACTGTTGGCACTCTATTAGCATTCAAGGTGCAGCTCATGACTATTTTAAAACAAGAAGAAGTTTATTGCAATGAGATCCTCTCTTCCCTACCCTCTTTGTTCTTTTAATGGATGCTTTTAGCAAACAACTTAATAGATGATTGAATAGAAAAAGATTAAGCCTTTTTTGTGTTCAAGGAAGGTCAAAGCAGTTTCACATCTTTTATTTGTTGATAACTTACTGATTTTTAAAATGGTGTTATTGTTGGGAATCACTCACACAAAGGTCAATCTGGATTTCCGAACCACGCGGCATAAGCCCGGATTCGAAACGCCACAAAACCAATTTTCATGGCTTTAGCGGTAATCCGAATTATCAGATACAAATCTGGATCCGGATTACCTATTTCTTATTTTGATCGTTCTCAATCCAGATCTGAGATATGAATCTGATCTGAATTGAGAATTTCCAAAAGAAAACGAATACATAGTGAAATCAGAGTAATACTATATTACCTTAGTTTCGTTGTCTCGTTTTCTTCGTGCGGCAGGCGACACACCTCCAACGGTATCCACACACAAGTGTGGGATACCACGTCTGGCTTGAGTACTAGCTCCCTTTCGGATAAACGCAACCTTCTTTCCGTTATCGTATAACGGGAATTGTCATCACATAAAGTAGAAACCCTAGCCTTCTATTTATAATGAGATAGGGGCTTCGCCTTGCGGCCAAGCCCATCAGCTGAGTTACCGAGCGTGTGCCCGTGGGCCAGACCCAGTGGGTATTATCCATGGGTCATACTCATGGATTAACTCATCTGGTTTATCCAAATCAGATATGGGTTGAACCAAATAATATCCGCACCGAATCTTATTCGGTTTCCATTCAACTTAATATCACATACTTGCTTGTGTGCGACCCTTTAGGTTTATTTTTATTCAGCCATGGGTTGGAGCCCATTAATCATAAGTGACATCTAGTAAGACGTTATGATTCCTAATTAAGAATAAATTAGTTCGAGACAACCACAAAACTACTGATGAACTAATTAAAATATCGCATACTACCATCATCCCGACGCTGATCCCCATTAGCACCCACAAAACTCCAAAATTATCAGCTACTGATAGACTCTTCCACAGACAAGCTCAGGCATGGTAGCTTTGGGAGTTCTCCTGATGGTGCACTTTTACTGGTCCCTTTGGCGCCTCAGACGAGCAACATGCTCATCAGAACACTCCAATCTATTCTCCCACTCCGACCTAAAACATAACTGTAAAGGCTCATTTGGTATTTCCTCATTCTGTACCTAGTTTACCTCTCTGTCGAACGTCTAAGAGTCGAGTCATCAATAGACAACATTCTCTGATACGTCGTGGCCTGAGCCCGCCTATTTTCCTGTTCAAACATTTGGAGCATACAATCCACAATGCTATCCTACATCTTTCAGAAGAAAGGTGACTGCACTGCCATATTATGAACAACCATCTACGACTCCACGTGCTGGTCATCCACACACACTGGACTACTCGATAGCCCTTCTTGACTCTTCGTTACACTCCCACATGCTTCAACAATGCCCAAAATAGGCAGTAAGGAATGAATCTGCACCGAGACTTGAGATGAATTCAGTTGCTCCTCCGTAGGCGTATCAAACAAGGTATGCATGGGATTTGCTAAATTTGATTCCACGTCAGAAAAAGCATCATGCCTGGTCTGCACATGTTCCAAATGCACTATATCACCGCCCACCTTTTATGTCACCTCACACCCGTTCACACTACTATCCATCTTCTTCCCCTGGTGGCCATGTTTCTTAGATCGTGGCCCTTTCTTTCTCCTCTGAACTACAGTCCAGCCGACATCCTTCCGCTCACTCACTGCAGGAATACTAGCCGACTGATATGAGTCTAAAGCCTTCTCACCTCTCCCCACGGTCTGCTAACCTTGGCCACAAGACCGAGTCTCATAGACACCCCGAGACTTTTGGCAATCCATCCGAATGTGATCATGCTATTTACACCGGCCACAATAATCTAGACATCCCTCATAATCCGCTTCCACCCACTTATGACGATTCGCCGAACCCACCCATAGTTTCCGCTCCAACAGTCTTGCCGTGTCTACTTCAACACACCCTACCAACTACCGGTTTTGCCAGCAAAAGGGTTTGATCATCCACCTTCAGAAAATATCCCACCCCGTTACTGATTTCTCTGAAAAAATTTAACCAAAAAAAAGCATGGGTCAAGACCATGGAGTTTGACCCACAACACAGCCGAAGTTAGTTCCGCATTCAGTGTAAAATCCGGCGACCATCTGAAGATGCAAAATAATGTTGTCCCCATCCTCCGAGACTCGCATGTCAGAATCTCAGTTGCGTCCTCTCCGAACCACAAATAATCAGAGCATGCTTCCCATCCAAGGCACCTACATATGGATGAGATTCCGTCCTCCAAAACCGCTAAATGTGTTCCAATATCTCCTCAACCCTAGGACGCGATGACAAAAACTTGACAATCAAAGCAAACTCCATCGACTAGAAGGCCGAATTCAATTCAGAATCAATGCTCTCCCCCTTGACCTAAGGAATTTAAATTGTACTCATTCCAATTCTTTCTGTAATATGAACACTAGGTAAAATCATCAAATAATACTCTCAGACGGACATAAATCAGATGAGTAAGGCGTAAAATAGATGAAATAATTTGGTCTCATCACTACCTCTCAAAGAAGTGATGAAGAGAAAGAAATCAATTAGAAAAAAATCAATTGACTTTCATCTAACAGTAGGTGAGTATGCGTTAACGTCATCTAAAGTTTAATAGGGTTAGTTTCAATTTATATCCAGGCACAAAACATGTACTTTTGCACCTAAATTGGAAAGTGGGGAAGTGCTTAGAGTTTGGAGATCTTTTGAGTGTTTTTCTTTTAAATATGTATTGAAATTATTATATGACAAATAAAATTTGATAAATACTTTTAATTAGTTATAAGTAAAAGAAGACAGAGATAATATTGTAAAACAAAATCCAATTTGGACATGGATCTTATAGCCTTGCCTGCTACCAAATGGAATGCTTGCGTGACACTCTGAAACTAAATCAAAATGATGAGTGTGGGCACAACATCCATTTAAAACCATGAATCATCCACAAGTAGTGCCTAGTCAAAGGTTGAAATGTGCAAATTGAATGCACTAGTTAGTTAAGTGGCGGACAAACACTTGGATTATGCATATTTATTGAATATAATATATATTAGGATGTCGCGATCCCGGTCGGTTTGGTTCGATTTGACACCGATCGGTTCCGTTTGAAATATTAGTGATTTGGTTCGGTTTTAAATTTTCGGTTATGATTTCAAATTTTAAAAAACAGGTGACTAATAATTTAGTTTGGTTTTTAATTTTTCTCGAACCGAACTGATCCAAACCGGCCGTTCGACTAGTACTCCCGGTCACGTGCTGGTCACGTGACCCATCTCTCCTGCCCAAACCCACCACACCTCCAACCACACTCCCTCCAACCGCTCTCTCCATCAAACCGTCACTATCCCTTCCACACCGTCGAGTCGACGGATGCGCATACTAGTTGAATATAATATTATATAGATAGCCTTCTCCTATCGCACTACTCTCTCAGTTTCCTAATAGTAGTTATTTAAGATAAATTGAACAGATTAAAAAAATATTTATATTAATTGTTAATCAAATTTAATATATTTATTAAAATTTTATGTACAATTTAAAATGTGGCGTATATTAATGGTGTAAAATGATATTTTTATCAATTATGATGATGACATAATTAATTTTGTAAGTAACAATAGTGAATGCGTATTGAAATTGTTAAATGGAAAATAAAATATGCAGATAAATGCTACTGAAATGACAATTAAAAAAAGAAAAAGTAGATAATACAACCACGTTTTAGTCTCCCTACTTTTATTTACTCAGTTTGAAGTAGTGTGGGTTTAGAAGATGCCAGAGCATGATTCTTGAGCAATCTCCCGATGGTAAACCTTTTAGTTTCCCCTCGTCTTCATATACTGCTTGCTTCACATAATTCATTGAATTCTGCACACAACAACAATAATAATCAGTAACAACAACTTACGGACTCACTCATCTTATCTACAGTTGTTACTGAAAAACAATAATGAGATTTGATTAAAATATGAGACCTGAGAGTCGTCCTGAATCAATGATGATCGACCCCATCTCTCAGGATCCCATAAAATGGAACTGTTGAAGGCAAAACTTGAGATTGAGATATCAGTTTGATGATCCGTCTGGTTGGTTTTTCTGTTTAGGTGCCATCCAATGACTTGTGACAAATCATCACACACAGGCCCTTCCATCATCACACTACCCTTCTTCATGTTTCCTGATACCCATGCCACTGGCCATGCCCCGAAACCCCTGAACAGTGTGTTAACAGCGCACTTGTAAAAAGAAAAATCAATATTGAAAACCATGTAAAAATAAGCAGCATGTACGATGTGGCTGTTGCGTACTCAATTTCTCGTATCTCATCAAAGAATCCCAGGTCATAAACATTGGCGAGTTCAGCAAAGTGAACAATCCCGCTCAGCTTGTGTTGCTCGATATGATTAAGTGCCACATTTCTGTGATGCTCCTTCTCAGCTCTTGGGTCTGTGAAGTTTTCTTTGTACACCAAATGCCTGTACATGATCCCAGTCTTCCTCAGCGTTTCTGAGACCTCGGGCGAATCTGAAAGGCCTTCAGTCACAATCCATAACAGCGGCTGTGGAACCAAAGCCAGTGTGTTTGACAGTTTCCGCAGAAGGGCCATTTCTGATATGCGCTTCTTCTTCATTGGGCTGACGATGATTATAAGCCTCCTAGAAACCATTTTTTCCGCCTCCTCAAATCTGCTACTGCTGCTCCCTGCTTGCTTCTCAACAAGACTCGGTTCTGATACTTGATCCCGAGAATCTGATATTATGTTAATGCTCCTCCCATGTGGATTTGTGTTTTGTGGCATCACAGCTGACCTAGATATAGGTTGACTGGAGAAATCTGCGGTCTTAATACTTGTTGGGGCAAACCCAAAGAAGAACCCCATCACAAAACATATGACAAACTGGACAAGTGCTTTTTTCCACAGATGAACTCTCTTCTTATTTGGTCTGGTCTCAGTAGAAGCCATTACTTGACATTCAAGCAAACCGCTGCCTCAAAACGAGAGACTCCTCCGCCAGCTGACACTGAGTTGCAGCTTAAGAACCAGAGAAAGCCCCGTGATGGCTACTTTTAAACTTACAAAACTTATTCATTTTTATTTTTTTTATGTTAACAGCCGTCAGCAACAGCAAGCCGTTTCTTGAAGTCAAAGAAATGGAGAGAGGAAACGTTGGAGTCAGTCAGTGGGTTGGTTGTCTGCACCAGAAGGTTGTTGTGATGCAAACGCATCACCTAAGATTAATAAACACAACAATTTTTTTTTTTAAATTATGATTTTATAAATAATAAGAGGGTCTGAGGACGACTATGGCAAAATGCCTACATGGTTCTATGGCAGTTGACTTTTGCAGCAAAGATCTTCATCTTAACTGGGACTCGCTTTCTACTAAAAAAATGCAGAGCTCCGTATATCCTGTAAATTAATTAGTGGCTGATGATCATGTTAGTTAGTATTCTACATACCTGCATACCAATGCCATTTTAGATTAATGAAGCCATCTACTTAAGAAGTTTTGAAAACAAACCCAACCTTACTGGAGGCACTAGCAACATTACATAACCTTTTAGAATTACCAGTTGAGTTTTCAGAGAATGTGCTCAGATATGTATTTAGTGTAACTATTGAAGATTTCAGTTATCAACCCGCGAAACCAGAAAGAATCTTCCACTCTCGAGAGAAAAAAAAAAAAAACCAGTCCCAGCAAACATGAATATTCTGTAGCTTATTCATTTGTGACATATTATGCATCAGGCTCTTTCTGAAAGAGAAAAACATCAAGCAAGTATAACCTGCTCATTCCCGCAGATGATTACAGAGCAGTGAACAAGTGAAATGAACCCTGTACTTGACATGCAGCCATAAGAATCTGCCATACAATACAACAAATCTCCTTGAAGGAAAAACGTACTGTACAAACACTGGCAAGAGGAGGAGCTTACTCATCCATTCCGTACTCCTCGCCAAAATATTTGTCAACTAATCCATTTGCCATCTTTCTGAGGTCTTCATTTTCATGGAATTGGAATCTTTCCATGGCATCAATACCATCCTCCATCTCGACCAGCTTTGGACCCTTCCCATCTGGCATACCTCTTAAAACCTGTTTAGGACAAAAACGAATAAGTGACAAAATTTCACAGCTAAAACAAACATGACAACACCTAATATCGACATCCTAAGCATGGGTGGTAAAAGAATTAACATAAAAGTCCCAGCTCCCAAAATCAAAGCTAGCAACAAATTTCAGCCAATACGCAATGCAAAACAAAAAGGCTCGATGTACCAGCTCCAAGAACTGAAGGCCAAGCCTTGCACCTTCAATGTCAGCTGATCTAACCAAATCAATGAAACCAGGGAGGCACCCTCCCTCCACCAATGAAACCAAGTGCTCCACAACTAGATGAGGCTTTCCGGTGATATGAATGGGTGCAACACAGAGATTTCCAAGAACATATGCAACCTCTTTCCTTATATCAAAAGGTGCTGTTGAAAGAACATGTAACAGCACTGGCAAGACATCACTAGCAAATATGAATCTTTTGTGTTCAATTGAGCCAGCAGCTATGTTCGATAGCACCCAAGCTGCTTCCTACATTCAAGGTAGATGTTATGATAAGATTAAATCACTCAAAGAGATGTGAGAATTAAGTAACAAAATCTTGCCTTTTTCAAAACTCGATGCTCACTCTTCAAACATTTTCCTAGAGCTGCAATTACATTACCTGAGTAGAAAAGAATAAAAATCAATTAACTTAAATATATGGCATCCAGCTTTTACTCCAAGAATATCAAGTTTGATGACCTTCAGTTTCATGTCCAGGAACAAGACGAGGTGTCATGAGAGAATCCCCAGCAACAAGATTACCCAAACTCCGAAGCACCTGCAAAGGAAATGCCCGTTATTGAAGTTGCTGACTTAAGATTACTTAGAGCGAAATGGTGGAAGGAATCAAAATTGAACAATGCACAGGAAACTGGCTGGGATTGGTTTCGTATAGCAAGTAGGCAGAATACAACAATAAGGTCTCGTGCTGGGTGAACAGGTAGCACTCGCAATTATGTAGGTGAATGATTAGGGTGTGACTCCAGTTAAATAACAATTAGTCAAAATAAATGCCACCGTATAGATAAGCCTTAGAGGGTGTGTTATGCATGTTGATTTTTGCGATAGCTAGAGACAGAAAAACATGTGGTTGTTAGATAACAAATCCATCAACATCAGTTGAAATGAAAAATTACAGAGATGGGATTTGGTGTTGCTGAAGATTTGGCTTTCAACATGTTTTCTCTTCTTTATACAGTAAAAGAAAAAACAAAATGGAAACAATATCAGCCATCTTTGACAACGAAATATAGTCATATTGCCTTCCTAATTTTACTGATTCACCAGATCAAAAACATCCGAATATACACAAGTTTATTCGTTTCCTAACATTACGCCCCTTAAACTTTACATGGTTTACTTGAGCTGGTGTGGACCATCCCAATTTTGCTCGAAGCTCATGGAATCTAACTCGCCCCAATGCCTTTGTGAGGATGTCAGCGAGTTGGTTTTAGTGCTAACATAGTCAGCTTTGATGCTTTTGTCCTCCATGCACTCCCGTATGAAGTGATAACGAACACCAATATGCTTGCTCCGCTCATGATGAACTGGATTTTTGTTGAGCGTTTAAAGCAGCGTATTGTCCACCTTTAGTTCAACAATCTTGATCGGCTCCCGCTTGATGTCACTGAGAAGTTGAGCTAACCAAACATCTTCACTTGTCGCCGTCGTGACAGCAACGTACTCTGCCTCACAGGAGGATAGGGCCACCAACTGCTGTTTCAATGACTACCAACTAATCTAACTCTTGCCAAGAAAGAACATCACCCCGAAGGTGCCCTTTGTGTGTCAATGTCGCCGCAGTAGTCGCTATCACTGTAGACGATCAGATCGGACTCTTCAACATTCCTCAAATAACAACAGTCAAAGTGAATTGATTCTGTAGCGTAAGATTCGCTTTACTGCTGTCATGTGCTCCTCTGTCAGACTTTCCATGAAGTGACTCACATACCCAACTGAGTAGGCTAAGTATGGCCGAGTGTGAACGAGATAGCAAAGGCTTCCGATGAGTCTTCAGGAGGATTGCACTCCCTCATCTTTGCCAACTCGAGAATCTTCTTGGCGTACCTAGGTTGACTCAAGGAGATGCCATGCCTACTTTGTTTAGCCTCTATGCCAAGGTAAAAAGAGAGAAGCCCAAAGTCGCTCATTCTGAACTACGTTTGCATCTCACCCTCGAATGGACTAATTTCGTCCTTGTCTGAGCCAGTGATCATCAAGTCATCGACGTAGATTCCGACTAATAGTCGTGCCTCACCACTACATCGTCCATAGATGGCGTGTTCGTGAGGACTGCTCTAAATTGAGCTCTGTCAGTGTGCGTCCGAAACACGCGTTCAACGCGCACGGTGCCTGTTGAAGCCCATATAAAGCCTTCTTCAACCGCAACACTTCAAATTCATGGCCAACGGCAAGAAAGTCCGATGGCTTGACGACGTACACTTGTTCTACCAGCATGTCATTGAGGAACGTTGACTTTACACTCATGTGGTGGACAGACCCTCCCTCCTGGGCAGCGGCGGGCAGCAGCAGCCTGATGGATTTCATCCGAGCAACGAGAGAGAACACTTCGTCAAAGTCCACTCCAGGCTGCTGCACATATTCTTTTGGCGAAAAGGCGTGCTTTGTGTTTGACGATATCGCCGGCTTTGTTCTTTCTGAGTTTGTAGATCCACTTCAAACCGATCCGACTGTAATTTTGTGGCCGGGCTACCAGCTCTCAGGTGTGGTTCTGTTCGATGGCATCTATCTCTTCGCCCATAGCAGACTCCCACGTTGCGTCACGCTCCGCTTCAGTGAAGAATGTCGACTCTCCTGTGCTAGTAAGGTACAGTTTGCCGGTGTACAACTCCCATGTTGTAAATTTCGGAGTTACATCTCATCTTCGAGTATAGCGTCGATAGCTCCATACCATATTGGGGAGTCGGTGTGGTGTGCATCCAATCGGTCATCGTCATTTTAGAGAGGCGTCATGGACCCCAGTTCCAAGGTATTCGGTGCAGAGCTTGCCTTTTGTTGTGCAGAAGTAGACCTAGATGCGGTAACTTCACTTCCGGGGAGTCGTCCGCCGCTTGGACCTCCTCCTAGATCGTGTAGGACACGGTGAAATCATGCGCCGGAGGAACGCCGTCATCATCTTTTGCATTCCAGTCTCATTCTCTACTCTTAGCGAATAAGATGTCTCATGTCACCCGGACTCGCTTGGTTGCTTGATCATGGACTTGATATGCCTTCGTGCTTCTTCATAGCTGATGAAGATCATTGGAGTACTTCGATCAGCTAGTTTCTTGAGGTGGGTGGGGTCGTACATCTTCTGCAAAAGCCTTGCCCTAAGGTTTGGTGGTAGTGCACTACTTGTTTGTGACATGTCATGCTTCAAAAGCTGTCAATCCGTCTAATCTCTTGGTGGGAGTGCGACTGAGCAAGTACACAGCCGTGCTTACTGCCTATGCCCAAAATTCAGCCGGCAAACACCGTACTAAAGAGAGATGGAATTTGGTGCTACTGAATATGCAACTTTCAGTATATTCTCTTCTTTATATAGTTAAAAAAACAAAAAACAAAATCACCCAGCATTGGCAACAAAATTTGTTGCTAATTACCTTACTAATTCTATTGATTTACCAGATCAAATATATCTGAACATACACAAGATTATTGGTTCCTAACACCAGTTACCATGTAGCCGAGGGTTCACCTCAGAGGCTATAAAAATTTTGATAAAATTCCTTCACCGCTTCGTTTCTATTTATTCCAATGTCAACTATCCTCATTTTCCTCATAGATCACTTTCATACAGGTTTTCTGGATCAGCCATCAAGCGATCAAAAAGGCTGACTACACACGTTATCTAACCCCTTGCTCATCCTTCGATCAACCTCAACACATGTCTCTAGAATTGTAACAAGATATGTGGATAATTTATAGAACGCAATCCCACTATGAGTGCAGTAGCTAGGTTTTCTGATTCCTAAATTTGTAAAAATCTGCAAGCAATTGAACTCTCATAAAATAAGACTACAAAGCAGTATTAAGCTAGTAAAACTCGCATACTTATTCTGTGGTACAACTCTGCAGTCACATCAAACTCAACTGAGACAGTATTCGGACAAGTTCTGGCTCTCACTTAGAAGTTACAAGACTGCTCTATTGCCCTCAAATACTGGTAGGCTTTTAATTTGACAGGTGTTTTGTCAGATGTGTCACTTATTAAGCAATATTATGTTCAAGCATGAAAGTTTACCGGGATGAGTAGTTGCAAGCTGTTTGATGTTGCTAATCGTTGCACAAGCAGCTCAAGGACATCACTCTTCACCAGTATCCCAGTAGCATAGTTAGAAAGGGCAGAGAGATAAACTACAACCCATGCTACTTCAGTCGCTAACTCTTCATCCCTGTGTATGAAGTAAATGCCGGGTTTACGGATTGGAAAATGCTCCTAAAGCTAAAAAAGTACAGCAAGAATTAAGGAAAGTCATGCGAAATTCAGGAGCATCCTGTTGGAGTTCCAATAGGCATATAGCAATCTTAGAAGCTAACCAATGTACCATCCAGAAAAAAAATCATAAATCTTTGCAGTTAAATGAATGGTTGGTAAATCATGTAGACTTCTTTACTAAGGTGAGAAACTTCTTGACATGCACCATACCACAACCGAAAGAAAGTAATATCTCAACATTAATCCAGACCCTGTTAGTTGACCAGTTACAATTTTTCAACTCCTATGTTTAGAAAACTTACGCTTTCTTCAAATGTCGTACGATTGCATCCAGCACTCCATCAATCTTCATGAGTTCAGTTGAAGCTTTTGGATCTGGCCCCTGAATTGAGATTTAAAGTGCAAGCTTAAACATGAAAGTCAAAGTGTTAAATAGATTCAAGTTGACCAATCTAATCTACAAATGCAAATTTCCATTAAGCTGAGCCTAAAACCTTAATGAGATTTGACAGTGCCCATGCGGCCGTCCTGACTGCAGAGCCCTTGTTAGGGGACAACATTCTTGCTAGTGGCAGCAAGGCTCCTTGTGATAATAGAACATTCCGCAACTCCTCTCCTTCACCAGCAACATTTCCCAAGGCCCATGCACATTGCTCTGCTACAAGTAAGGAACTCTTCTCTACAAGACAAAAAAATTTGGTTGATGAGACTAAAAATGTAACTATCACACATTACCAGTAGTCTCATGAGAAAAAATAAACATCCATGCGTCTAAAAAGACTGATATGAGAATATGTCACAAAATAGTATGTGGTGCATCACTTTTAAGAATATTGTTGAAAAGATTCAAAATTGTGTAAATAACCCCGCAACAACCAATCAAAACCACGGCTGATCTCCTAAAAACAGTAGTAACCTCGGCCAGTGATACATGAGGAACAAGAAATTATTACACGAGCAGAATAAAAAGTTTTCATTAAGGAAAAGCAATTTAATTGACTCTGAGTGTGAGACAAGAATCTATAGTAAGCTCAGTTTCGGTACGTCTTTTTCGTCTGTAAGTGGGCCATCATTTTAATTTTCTTTTCCTTAAGTAAGGATGGATGATTCCCTTTTTCGTAATCAATACTATACATTGCTTCTGGTACATATATAAACTTGCTCAAGGAGTGGTCAGTGCCAAGACAATACAAATTGGTAAACCAGGTAGCTTGAGATAAAGACGCTGCAGAATATTGTCCTCATTCAGAAACAGGCATTTGGTGTAAGCAAAGTCACAGTTGAGTTCAAATAACTATCTATGGGCATAAGACTCAAAAACTACTCTTTCTTTGCATAGATTGATGGGTAATATATAGTTAACTCTCTATTTCATATGAAAAACCAGCATGTCGGGACAATATCACACCTCCAAGATGAGCAATTAGCAATGGTAATGCAGGCAGCAGAGCTCTTGTTTCTTCAGGTTGCCCAGCCGCTATATTTGTGAGGCACCAAGCTGACTCAAGCAACTGTCACATAATAATTGAACATGCAGAAGAGAGGAGAGTTATTGCATGTACATGAGCAATCTAGTCTTCCAGCTAGGAAGAGCAAGAATAATATGGCCCATTGCAGTAAGAATCATTCATATGTCATCAGTAACACTGTTGGATAATATGATATACAAAGATCAAGTGCCCTTTTTACCTATGTGAACGCATGCTGAAAGAGTTGCAATCACTTACCATTTAAATTGAAGAGATGCCCATGAGAACATCAAAATTAGATGATAATAAACCACTGATAGTTACAAAAACACGAGTACCTGCTCATCAGGGGAGCCAAACGAAAGACATTCCACAAGAAGCGGCACTGCCCCAGCTTTGAGGGCAATGTGAACATGCGAAAACTCAGATCTTGAGAGCAGTCGCCTCAATTCTCGGAGTGCACTAACCTTCTTTTGCATTGCTCCCTTACCCCTGAAGATCACAAGAGGTAGCTATAAACTAGCCATGCTTCTGTAAACATAGGCATACTTAAAGCTTACACTCAAAAGCAAAGCTGTATGCCAATGTTCCAGAAGCAGCCATCAGGGATGCCAAATTTCACAAAAAACGACAAAAGACTGATCAGACACTTTTAAACAAACAGAGCCCTTCATTGATAAATTACATACGAACACAATTCGTACAAACAGAAGAACAGATTTGCTTCAATGGCTGTATAATAACTGTCTCGCCAATAAAATTAGAAGGTGTAATAGGTGAAAATAAATGTGAAATGCAATGGGCTGCTGAATATGAAGAAAAAAAAACCACACAACGAAACCCAAGTCGTTCCATTAAGGTTGATAAATCTCAGAAAAAAATAGAAATAATGCAGACTCTTGCGATCTCTCATATTAAGCACCATAGACGGAAAAGGCCCCCTGATATTCGATGAAAGTCAATTCTCCTATGCATAGGAAATCTACCATTCCCATTAGTATTCAAATAAAGCAAGCGTAACTTGAAACTTCTGAAGTGATTATGCACATCTCACGCAGACAAGCGCTGGCAAGACTCGAAACTTCCCTTTATCAAATAGATTCTTATGATTTTGCAGCACCAACTATACCACATAATCAAAAGCCGACACAAAATTTAAAGGTGCTGAGGATTGCTAAAATTCTGTTACCCTAAACAGATAAAAATAATTATACAAAGGGGAGAGCTCCAACAGGAATGTAAAAACGCACAATATAAGACTAGGTAGAAAGGGATGAGTAAGATACTGGTAGGCGACAGCAGTCTTGAGAGCCTTGACAGCTGAGGAGGTATGAGCATCCAAAATAGATATCTGCTCATCAATCATCATCTCCGATTCATAAGGTACATCAGTCTCAGTGCTGATACCTGCTCTACAAAGGCGCTTTGCACGCACCAAAGCATCTCTCTTTTCTTTACCAATTGACACAGCATGTTGCCTCCTCCGGTTTGATGCAACATTTCCAACTGGAAGGACAATAAAGAGAAGGAGCAGATTACGAAAAAGTCGAATTGACAATTCTGAGAACATATTCTAAGACACACACAGACCTACATGTCAAAGAAGACTTGAATCATTTATACAGCTAGTAAAGATTATCCAATGACCCAACGAAATCATGAGTCTTAGTTAAACACGAATACGGGTAATTTTCATTTTGCTATAAGAAACCGAGCACAAACACAAAAGTGTATATTGAGAAGCTGTGTTGTCCCGGAAGCAAACAAACAAAAAAAAAGAAGCAAGGAAGAGTGTGATTTTGATGAGAAAGTGGAGATGCCAAAGTAAAAGAAGAAGAGAATAGCACCTGAGGTCTTGATGGATTCTCTTCCGTGGGAATTGGGACTACCATCCGCCATGAAACACCCAACCCTATGAATCGACGAAGCTATTTGATTTTGCTTTGCTCTTTCCACCGCCAAAATCACACATTGCTTTGCTTGCCCTAACTTTTTACTTTTTTGTTAGTATATTTGAATTTTTATTTTTTATTTTTTTGTACAAATTTCGGGGATATTTTTTTCAAATTTGACTCTTCCGCTTTGTTTCCTATCATTTGTGAACCCCACTGGGTTTGTTTTTCAGTCTGACCTTTTCGCAGTTCTGAACTGCGAAAGACTACATATAATTTTCGCACTTCGTAACTGCGAAAATCATAGAGATTTTCGTATATCACAACTGCGAAAAATCATATGTCCGTGAGAATTAAGTAGACAATGACATGAAATTTTTTTAGGGTTTCAATTGTCGCAGTTCGGAACCGCGAAAATCTTTACAATTTTCACACTTCGTAACTGCAAAAATTACATGGAGCTTTTCGCAGTTGCGAACAACGAAAATAATAGGAATTTTCACAGTTCGGAATCGCGAAAAGGTCAGAATGGAAAAAAAATCAAACGAGGGTTAACAAATGATAGAGAATGAAGCGAAAAAGTCAAATTTGAAAAAAAATCTGCGGTTCGATTTGATTCGGTCCAATTCTCGTCTGGCTGCCTAACGCTATCCATCCCGGCCTCTTTCTTCATCCTCCCACCAGCCGGCCCTGAAGAAGAATCTCTACGCCGCTCCGTGGTTGTAACCTGTGAGTCATCTTCTTCTATTTTCTGGTTGCGTAGTTGGTTCCGTGCTCACTTGTTTCAAATTGCTCACTTGTGTATATGTAATGTGGCAAATACCTTCTCTTTCCTGTTAGGGCAGTAATGTATGAAGTGGCGGAGCCACTGCGGGCATGGGGTCGGCCGCCCCCCAAATCTCACCTAAAGTATTTATTTCTATGTAAAATAAAATATATATAAAAAATAAATTTATATGCTTAATTTCAATTTGATTAGATAATTTTGCCCCCCGAGGCCGCCACTGAATGTATGTGCTAGCTCTTCGGGAATTCATGATATGATATGGAGACCATGCCTTTTGTCCTAGTGTATTATTTTGGAGTGAGCTTACTATCTCCTCAGTCCCCGGTGCTGCAATCTGCATCCTACTTCATTCCATTCCATTGTCTGCCAAATATCCATCTCCACTCAACAATAAGTCAATGTTTCATGGAACTCCATCTCTTTTGACACCTTAACAATGCCATCCTTTGGTTTTCCTTGGAGTTAAGTGTTAAAATGAAAACTATCACTTTACTGCCTACATGCATATCTGGTTTTACAGAAAATATTTGTACATCTTATGGGCTCTGGATCTTAAATCCTACTTACTGAGGAAAGCTATGCTATCAGTACTATGATTGATGCTACAACAACAAAGGACATTAATTCGTGCGCCGCTACTTTCATTTAGAGTTGGACTTAAACATCAGCTTTAATGTCCGAGTGAATCAAATCAACAAAATTAGAAAATGTATAATTTATATGATTAAATAGTCATGAGTTGGACATCGAAACTCGCACACACATCACTAGTAATCACTTAAAATCAGGTGCTGGATTTTAAACACAGCCCTTTTTTACACACAACCAAATTCATCAAAGGAGGAAATACCAATAGAAAAAAAAACTATGGATTCAATCAGCAAACCAACAAACAAAACTTTAGGAAATCAAATATTGGAAATCATGTGACTCTGTTTAAACATATGAAGATGGATCTATTTCTCAGTTGGTATAGAGGATACTATTCGCTTCCTAGCTGTGTTGCAATTGGCGTAGTTTGAGTAATTTCCAGCTAATACGCAATCTGGCTATCAGTTCATCTGATAAATTATTTTCTGAATTCTTATCATTTGTGCTGCTTCTGCTTGTAAGTTTGGGCTTGTTTCCAGATACATGTTGATTTTATTCATCTTTAGTGCTCCGAATCCCATCTTCTTAAGTTTTCAAATCCTTCCTGAGCTGCAGGAATGGAAAGAGATGATGTTTTGAATGGGGACAAGCTTATCTTGCGAGGATTGATGTTTCATGGATTTCATGGGGTAAAATCAGAAGAAAAGACATTGGGTCAGAAGTTCTTGATAGACATTGATGCTTGGATGGATCTTAGTGAGGCTGGTAAAACAGATTGCTTAGATGACACTGTGAGCTATACCGATTTATACAGGTTTGCAATCATGTTGCATTTCTCAGTTCGTCAGTTTACTTGGTAAATTAAAGTTGAGCACATATCAGTTGTGAGGATTAAGGATAGATCTTGAGTAATTCAAGCTTTGTACTTGAAATTCTGCTATAGCAACACGATTACACAAGTGGGGCCATACATATGAAATAGAAAAAACAGCACGGTTCCTAATGCTGGAACTCTATGCGACAAGAAGACAAAATCAACTCGTTTACTCAACTTTGCAAAAACCACATATCTAGGTGTGTAGTCCGTGGTTATACGTTGAATTTCAAGTAGTGCCACACTCAAAATTGTCCTTGTATCCCATTACTTTTCAAGTAACATGATAATTAAGAATCAATGAAATATTTCTGTGCATATCCTTACAGAGAGAACAGGGATAAGTTTTTGTTTCTTTTTATTCTTCTTGGACATTGCAGGATAGCCAGGGATGTTGTGGAAGGGACTCCTCAAAACCTGTTAGAGTCTGTAGCTCACTTAATTGCATCTACTACATTAACTAAATTTCCCAAAATTTCTGCCGTCCGTGTTAAAGTTGGGAAGCCTCATGTTGCAGTTCATGGTCCAGTTGACTACCTTGGAATCGAGATTTACAGGAACAGGAAAAATTGATTGCGGAAGCAAGTAATTTTCTCCATTGGGCAAGCTCCCCAAAAAACATGTATGCATTAGATGTGCTGTGCTGTTTTGGATTTTTTGAGTTCTCAATTTATTTCCCAAATTTGGGACTCCTGAACCACTTTTCATAGTATAGTGTATCATCAAGACAGAGTTGCCAAGTTCAAAATCCTTTAGTGCGTGTTTGGTAGGCGGGATATCTTTCCGCATAGCATTACTAATACTGCATAACATGTTTGGTTGGACATTTAGTCAAATGTATTAATAATGCTGGGATTAGATTTTACTCTACAACAACCGTATTAACAATCCCACCTTTTTAGGTGGGTTTATTTATCCCGGTCAATAAAAGGAAAGAAATATAATTAAAATGACATTTACACCCCCCAAATCCTAACCTGCTACAATTCATTTCACTAGAGAAACATAGCAACACAGATAGAAAATCGACGAGCGGCGACTACTTGAGAGGAGTTGACAGGCAGAGACTAGGCAAGACGAGTCGACGAGAGGTGCTGACTCGCGAGAAACGCAGAAGAATCGGAGAAAAGATTCACTGGTAAAGGTTTGATTTTTTTTCTACAACAAATCCATAGTCTCAAACTCTCTTCAATTTTTTCAGATCTGGTGGGTTTCCTTTTTATTTTTGTTTCAAATATGCTTTGGGATGGATGTTACGAATGATGTATTCGATGATTCAACTATGTTATATATGAATCGTGGCTGTCTTCTCTGCCCTCCCATGTCAGCTTTCTTGTGTATTTGTTTGAATTTCTGGTAATTCTTAATGTGCTATTGAGAGTCAGAACGATAAAGTTTGTGTGTGTTCTCTGTTACTGTGTTGTTTTCTGCTAGAACTTTGTTTACTGATTTTTACTATGTTCCATTGTTTGAAGCTTAACCTCAAATTGAAATTTGAAGAAGTCTGTTTCCTCAATTCTGAAGTGAATTTGGTTTTTATTCTGTTAATTGGTTTTTACTAAGTTGTTGTTACTATATTGTTTGAAGTACTGGTACTTTGTTAATTAGTTTTTACCAATTGTATGTTATTATGTTGTTTATACTCTTCTAATTGGTTTTTACTAAGTTGCATGATATTTACTGCTTGTTAAGTTCTCTGAATATTTATAGGCCAATCCAAATTCCGAAGTGAATTTTTGTGAGTTGAGTCATATAACTATAATTTAGAGAGTCCAATCTTGTATTTCTTCCCAATGATCTTTTGTTTTTCTTACTCATTATTTTTTCATATAGAAATGAGGAACTCCAAGAGAAAAATGTGCGCGTACATGGTAGTGAATAAAATCTTCAGAGAGGCAGCCTTTTTCTTCAAATTGATTTTCACTATTTGTTGTGTGAGAATGGGTAGTCATTACGCAAGGTATTATAACAAGGCTAAATATAGTATGGCAGAAAAGATGGTTTCTTAAAGCAAGTACGTGCATAGTTTAATCGGTTACAGTGACAGAGTGTGTCTTGAACAACTACGAATGAATAGAAGTACGTTCCTCAGTTTATGCAATTTGTTAAGAGAAAGGTCCGGACTAACAAATTCTAAGTATGTTTCATTGGAGGAGAAATTAGCATCGTTTCTTTACATACTAGGACATCATACAAAGAACCGGGTTCTATAGTTTAATTTCAAAAGATCAGGTCATACAGTGAGCATGTATTTTCATGAAGTTCTTAATGGTGTCCTAAGATTGCAATCTTATCTATTGGTAAAACCGGAACCAATCCAGCCTAATTGTAGAGATGAGAGGTGGAAGATGTTCCAGGTACTATTTTATTTTTAAAAAATATAACTGGTGCATTTGTTCAAAAATAAAAAATATTCATTTTATGTAGGGATGTCTCGGGGCATTAGACGGAACATACATAAAGGTCAATGTGCCAGAAGAAGATAAAAAAAGATACAGGTCGCGTAAGGGGGAGATTTCGATAAATGTTTTGGGAGTATGTGATCGGAATATGCACTTTGTGTTTGTTTTTCCCGGGTGAGAAGGGTCTGCTACTGATTGTAGAGTTCTACGTGATGCGGTTACTAGAAATAACGGATTCCAATTAATTCTCATGTTCCAAATTAGGCATTGACTTTCTACGACAACAAACTCCGATTCAATCCGAGCAAACTACCAGAAGTAGACAAAGCATAAGTGACAGATGATACAAAGACGAGGACACCCAAAATATGAACGGAAACCGAAACTCTAATCACGACCATCTCCTATCGAAGTTGATTTGGCAGGTTGATATTTACTTATGAGGTTGAACTTCCTTGTATGTGGCACCACCATCACACCCGTCATTACTTTAATGAGATGATGATGGAAGGAGAGAATCCAGAGGAAATTAAACTTTGATTAAATTCTTCAGCGTGATCTCGCTCGCGTTAACAAATGGAAATTTGGATTATCTTTTTGTTTTTGATATTAAATCAACCATCGTGAAAGAGAAAAATTAGTGAAATTAATTTTGAAATTTCATGTGAATTTTTCTTTTTGAAAATCAAGTGTGATATGTTAGGACCCATTTTAATAAAAAGAAGTTACGCATAAATATAGGCTAAAATGGTGATAATAGAAGAAAAATGCAAGAGAAAATAAAAAGCCAGTGGTGGTGGGTTGGAGTGTAAATAAAAATTGATAAAACGATTAATCGAATCAAATCAAATCGAAAATTCGGTTCAGTTTGGAATGTTTGTTGTTCGGTTACATTTTCAAATTTTGAAAAACCGATGACTAATATTTTGGTTAGGTTTTTCATATTTTTCAAACCGAACCGATCCAAACCAACAAATTTATGATTTTATATGAAAATTCTCCTATTTAGTAATTAAATTAGTCAATAAAGTTCATCAAAAAAATTAATCGAACCGATCCAAACTGAACAAATTTATGATTTTACATAAAAATTCTCCTATTTAGTAGTTAAATTAGTCAATAAAGTTCATCAAAAAATAATTAATCGAACCGAATTGAACAATGTAATTTGATTCAGTTTGATTTTTTAAAAACTAACGGTCCAACTCGATTTCAAATTTATTAAATCAGTTACCCATTCTTTAGGTTGATTTTTATTAAAAAATGACGCGAACCGAATCCTTACACTTAGTCCTCGTTTGGTAGCATGTTTTATGAACCGAATGGTGATGTGTTTGATATAAAATAGAAAGACGTATTAATAATGTAGAAAGAGAAATTTATCTTTGAAAACTCGTATTAATAATATCTCCTCGGTGATATTATTTAGGGGAAAAATCCAAAAGGGGCCATGAATTACCACCGCTTACCCAATTGCGGTCAGAAAAAACGACTTCTTTTGATAATCAAATGATATAATTTTTGCATACAAATCTAAGTCTTATAATAATATTATGTTAGGAATGTAATGATAATTTTTATTTTAGAAAATCAATTCAATTTTTTTTTCATTGCACTCTTTTTAGAAATCATAATAGTTCTGACCGTAATTGGATAAACGGTGATAGTTCAGACCCTATTGGTTTTATCCCTATTATTTATATTTGTATTACGTCGTAACAAACGTGGTGCGGGCGAAATCAAAGCCATCAATAAGCCATTTTCTTTCTCATCGTCAAATGAATTGAATTGAATTTAATCGAATCTCCTCTTTCTTCTTCCTGTGCTGCCTGCCTGCCTCTCTCAACATGGCAGCCGACGAGCCCCAACATGAGGAATCCAGCCCTCTTTTGCCCACCCCTCCCCCGGCTGTCAGCAACGACCTGAAATTCGCCTCGCCGGCCAAGCCTTCCGCATCGCCTGTCCCTGCCCAGTTTGCTGCCTGGACCGCAGATGGGTTGCCCTTGAGTCATGGAAGCGTCCTCGGCGAGCCCCTTACCCGCTCCCAGTGGCACTCCGGCCTCTTCTCCTGCCTTGGCCCTAACGACCACTTCTGTAGCAGCGATCTTGAAGTTTGTAAGTTTCTTCCTCATTTCAGGCCTAAGCGATTTGTATAATATCATCCTTGATAATACGTTTCTCATTTATGACTACTTTGATGGTAAGACACTCGATCTGTGATCTCACTTGATCGAATTTTTTTATCCATTTTACTTTCACTTACCATTTTTAAATACATATTCAATATCGTAAATATTAATAATTTCATTATCATAATTAATAAAAAAATAATTCTACATCAATAATAATTATCAATTATACTTTTTGCACAAACTTTTAAAAATATACATTAAATACTTATCTATTAATTCGTCCAACCTCTGACATTAAATATCACCTTAATATACTCAATTTTTCCTTAAACTACATGTATATCAGAAATGTGGGAGTACTATTTTTGCTTCTTCATTGTGATGTCAGTTGTTTTTATCAAGTTAAGCCATACTGACTGCTCAGTTCATCATATATGAATAGGTCTCCTTGGAAGCATAGCTCCCTGTGTACTTTATGGGAGCAATGCTGAGCGACTTGGAGCCCGGTCTACTCCTTCCTCTTTTGCAAATCACTGTTTTTCCTATACTGCCTTATACTTTCTAGGAAATTGCTTGTTTGGATGGAACTTTTTGGCACCATGGTTTTCCTATCGCACTCGAACAACAATGCGCCGAATCTTCAATCTAGAGGCAAGTCCATTATGCTGTTTCTTATTCTCCTTACTTTTATGAGTTTTTTATTTGCATATTCCTTCTTTTTTGTCCCGTATTATTGTGATAGAAGTGCCTTATTAATGATTGAATTCTTTTGGGCATGTAGAGCCATTAAATCAACACTATTGTATATCATATATGTTGCTAATGTCTCTTATTTTATTTGATCGTATACGTTATTAATATATCAAAAGTGTATATCATTTGAACCAGAGTGCTACACAGGCTGGGCTTTGAAGTAATACAGTGAGTGTAAATTCAGTGGTTAGGCCTTGAGGCCAGTATTGATAATTTTGTCTTCTTTGAGTTCTGTTTTCTGCAGGGTTGTTGCTACTGTTTTTGGGCTAATGTGTTATTTTGACGTTTAGGTGATATTGAAACTAATGAACTATCATTTCCTGGAAAAATAGCCTCAGTACATATTGTTTACTAAGAGTTTCGAGTCTTGTGATCAATTAATTTGCTATGCCAAACTTACAAATTTTCCAATAATATTATTTGTGAATGCAGTTTCATTTTGTTTGTTTATCGGGTTTGATTATGTATGTATTCTGACTCTGATATGTGCCAGTGTGCCAAATTTTCGTCATGACAAATGATTCTATGCGTTGCAACTCGTGATCGTCAAAACAACGATTGGAAGCTTAGATTAGAACTACAGATCAATTGGTTGCCCACTGATCGTAGAAAAATATATCCATTTCAAGGCTCAATTTCTTAGTGATTTGAGTCATTTTCGACGTATTTTTGCACCATTTTGCGTGTTACTTTTTCAAAGAGGACAATTTACCAAAGATAGTGGTTAGAGTGCAAGAAAGCAAAGCCAAGGAAAAATAAGGCAAAAAGGCAAAACAACCAAAACTACACTGTATTAGGTTGACGCCGTGGCTGGGCTGTGCGAATCAAATATTTATTATAATTATTATTGCTCACAGCCTGTTGATTTCGTCCCTCTCAATTATTTGTTTATCTTTTTTTGATATATAAGTATGATGTGAATTGTACTGTTTTTTTTTTATATAAAATCTTCAGCCGATTATTTGCCCTGTTAAACAAATTGCGTTAATTCTGAAGTACCTTCTAACATTTGAGCACCTGAACAGGGTAGTTGCGAGGCACTCAACAGATCCTGTGGTTGCTGTGGAAGCTGTATGGAGAATGAGTTTCAAAGGGAACACTGTGAATCAGCTTGTGACTTGGCTACTCATGTCTTCTGCCATATATGTGCTCTTTGTCAGGAAGGTCGTGAGCTGCGTCGTAGAGTCCCTCATCCTGGGTTTAATGCACAGTCAGTACTTGTGATGCTTCCGCCTGG
Source organism: Kalanchoe fedtschenkoi (assembly GCA_002312845.1). NCBI lineage: Eukaryota > Viridiplantae > Streptophyta > Magnoliopsida > Saxifragales > Crassulaceae > Kalanchoe > Kalanchoe fedtschenkoi. The sequence continues at coordinate 1,710,430 of NQLW01000087.1, forward strand.
GGAGCAGACTATGGGCCGAGGAGTGTGAGCATGATCGTCGTGTACTTACTGATTACATGGATATACTACCACCAAACCCTTTATATTCCTCTACTAGCACATTTTCTTATGTTCCTGAATTGTAATGCCTTGTTTCTACTAATAGCAAAGCAAAACTTTATTTGCCATGTAAAATGTTACTTGTGATATCTGATAACATAATAAGTTGAGTATTTGTGTACTTTCTGGAATAAATATCCGAGAGAATTAACCATAAACGTCCAAAATTAGGCCATTATCACTCATGGGTCTAATTTGGATCCGAAAGATCCTGGGAAATACGCTGGAGATTCTGAGCCACAAAGCCATAATATAGTTGTCAAAGATTCTTTTGGTGAAGTCGCTGGAGTCTAGACCTCTCCAATCAATCCCTTCTTCTCCAACTTTTCTATAAAAACAAAAAAATATACTTGGAACAATATCTCTCATATTTCTTCCCAGAGAAATGAATCTGGTTTGCAGACGTGTTGAGTTCCATTTGCCATCACTCCCTGCCACTTCTTCAGAATCCCCTCGTGTTTCTCACTTCTCTGACCAAGCAGCAGCCTTCAGCTACAGAAAAAGCCTCAAATGGAACAATGTTTCTCAAACTTATGCTACAAAGATGAGTTGGCGCACACAGCCTGGAGTTACTTCTGTCTGCTATGAACATGGATCGCGTCTCAAAAACCTTCTTGAATCTTTTGGGAGGGGATTCTTGGGTCTTTCTGTGGCAGCTGCAGCTGCGTTCCCATTGACCTGTGACTCTCCAGCTTTGGCTGAGTCCTTGACTGTTGCTTTCCCAGTTTCACGTGCCCGGGAGGTTAGTAGTGTCAACAGGGCAATCTCAATACTAAGCAGCTGGAGAGCCAATCCAAGAATTGATTAGTTTGCATGTGTAGGTAAATACAGTTCAGAGAACTCTGGTCGAAGCCTGGGGGTTGATCAGAGACACATTTGTAGACCCAACTTTTAACCATCAAGGTACCCACTCACTCTTCTGCTCTATATTATTATTACACCCTGGTATTCAACGTGAGCATACAAATGTCTAGACGATATTTGAATACCAGTTCACGTTGCACATAAATCATATTTGTTGGCACCCTCAGAAATTCACGTGCTCCTTAATTCGAAAGGATGGCTCAGCTCAGTGTGTGTTCGGAGCAGTGAATTATAGATATGCTGACCAATCCTAGTAATTTTTTCCCCCTTCAGATTGGGATTCAAAGTTGCAGCAAACAATGGTTGAGATTTTTCCCTTGAGGTCTGCCGATGCTGCTTATAACAAGATTAGTGGAATGCTTTCTACCCTTGACGATCCTTTCACCAGAATTATAAGTCCAAAGGTTACTTTTGAACTGATATCTGCTTGCTTCACTTCGAATGATGAACTAAATGTATGAAAATATGAGCATGTAATATGTGTTACAGGAATACCAAAGTTTCCGAATAGGTAGTGATGGAAACTTGCAAGGAGTGGGACTTTTCATAAATGTTGAGCCCTCAACTGGCCATTTGGTGAGTTACAGGTTTTCTATTTTAACCAAATTCATATAAGTGCCGGGAGACTCTTACATGGGTATTTTGTGTCACATGTATTTCTTCCCACAAATTTGATGCGTGCTTCCTTCAAATTCGCTCCTTCCTCATCAATCTCATAACCAATAATACTCTTTAAATTATATTACCTGTGTAATAACAGGTAGTCATGTCTTGCGTTGAAGGAAGCCCAGCTGCGCGTGCTGGTATACATGGAGGAGATGAATTAGTTGAAATTAATGGTAAGTATTTGTTTTCAGTTTTTGAGTTGTGGAGAACCATGTTTGCTTGTTTGCCGCATGAAATAGTCTTATCAGTTGGTGATGCGGAGAAAGTGGAGTGGAGCTACTGAAGCTTGGAATTCGAAACAGTGCTAAAGTTATGCTGAGCATGACCAATTTGCTGTGATGTTCAGGTGAAGGACTTGACGGCATAGACAGTGAAACAGCGGCTCAGAAGCTTAGAGGGCCATACGGAACAACTGTCACCATAAAACTCCACAGCGTAATCATCTCATTTTTTCAACTACTAGAACACCTCATTACTGGGAGGGGACATGGTTATGTTTTGCTGCCTTTTTTCAGTATTCTGAAACAATGCAGAGAAAAATAAGACAACCAATCTGAAGTTTGCAGATTGAATAACTGACTTCTTATTTGTTTGTCAGGGAAGTGATGCGGGGACAGGTCATCCTGGTATCAGGGAGGTATAGTCTCAGTATCATATGAGGTTGCATCGAAGTGTCAGACATCTTGCCTTATCATTTTTTTTGTTCCGATGAAGGTGAAGCTGCCACGTGAGAATATCAAGCTTTCACCCATATCAAGTGCCATTATTAATCACAGGACCCCAGATGGTCGCATATCAAAGACCGGATATGTAAAGCTGTCAGCCTTCTCTCAGGTAACCCAAGTGAACCATCAGGAAGAATTGTTTGATGTTAACGACTTGAGTTGTGTGAGATTCGTCATGTCGCAGACAGCTGCCGCTGATATGGAAGACGCTATTTATGATATGGAGGACCAAGGTGTAGAGTCTTACATACTTGATTTGAGGAACAATCCGGTACTCTCCATGTTCCCTCCAATCACAAGTCACATGTCTGCCTCAGTTACATTCCTAACTATGAATTAAGTGTGCAGGGAGGACTCGTTAAGGCAGGCCTTGATGTTGCTCAAATATGGCTTGATGGAGATGAGACAGTCGTCAACACAATCGACAGAGATGGTCACATGTTACCTATTAACCTCGTGGATGGGCACGCAATAACCCATGATCCTCTTGTCGTCCTTGTCAGTTTTTTCTCTTTTACCAGTTCAGCATATAAAGCCACCAACACTGCTATTTTTTACTGCATCAATTATTTTCAGATTCGCAAAATAAAAAGATTTGTTTCCCAGTTGCCTTCTGGCATGGTAAGGCTAAATATTTTTGTGAAACCAGGTGAACGAAGGTAGTGCGAGTGCCAGTGAGATTTTGGCAGGGGCACTGCATGATAATGGTCGAGCTATCCTTGTAGGCCACAGAACCTTTGGAAAAGGAAGAATTCAGGTACTCTTAGCTGAAAATACGTTCGTCCATTCTTGGCTTTCGATTCAGTCAGTGGCTTCTGCTTTCTTCTTGCACAGAGTGTCACCGAACTGCATGATGGATCTGCGCTGTTTATAACCGTTGCAAAGTACTTGTCACCAGCACTGCACGACATAGATAAAGTTGGCATAAACCCAGATGTGCAATGTACATCGGAAATGCTGAATGCACCGAAAGAAGTGTCGTTGGAAGATAAGAAGAGGGTCGAATCAGTTCTGGAAGCAGATTCTTGCATCTTGGTAGCAGAACATCAGTTGGACATCCAGCAATCTAAGGGAACAGCTTCATAGAACTTTCCAGTAAAGCAGCACACAGCATGTATAATGCGGGATAAGATGCGCCTTCATTGTAGAAGCAGCCAATCAAGCATACAAGAAAGCTGGAAATGTATAACTCGCTTCTTGCCATCTATATGTACATTTAGTTCTGCAAAGCTCTACAACAGGCAATCAATTGTGAGAGAAACCTGAAGATGCGCGCACCAGAATGAGGTCTGAATTAACAATTATGATTATACAGCTTGGGAAGCACAAATCTGGTACACAAAATTTATGGAATCTACTTCTGGACCAAACATTAAGTCATGTTTTCCACTGTTACAGAATCAAAATTTCCGCAGCTTCAGTTCCAAATGTCATCATACAAACAGAATGTGATGACTTTGAAGTAGAGACTAGTAGTTGAAAGAAATGTGGGGCTTCCTCAGCCAGCAAGTGGATTGGCATGTATTGTAACTCGATTAAGCCTGATCTCTGCTAGGGGTCGATCCCCTGGTCCTGTTTGAGTCTGCACACATGTGACCGATCACTCTTCAATATTTTGAACAACGCTAAACGAGCAACAAATATAAGGCACCAGTCACCAAACAAAGACCGACATGGTTTTAAGCCACGGTCACATAAGATTAAATCTACTTTTAATCAAAGAGCTCAATGGACTCTCTCTGTCGAAACCTAATGTTGAACGGCACATGAAACATGGCTGGTTTCACCTGGATCTCGGTTTTGCCTATCATGATTCTACAAGTATTTACATTGCCATCATGCAAAGCTGGACTAATGTGATTGATTGATATAAGGACGACATTACAATCTAATTCATGTATTGTGTGTAGACTGCAGAAAATAGTCATCACTAAATAATTCTTTCACTTCGAAGATTGGATAATGAGTAAAATGATAAATGCTACCTTTTCCATGATATCAAGGACTTCAAATCCATGGATAACTCTTCCAAAGATCGTGTACAAACCATTCAGATGGGGTTGCTTTGCATAGGTTATGAAGAACTGACTCCCATTAGTATTTGGGCCACTATTGGCCATTGATAATATTCCCCTGGCATTATGCTGAAAAAGAAGGATTTGTTCATAAACGAGTAAAATAAAGACACTGTTATTTGAAAGAGCACACCCAACCAACATTCCACACCACTCACAAACTTGATTTACCTAATAACCCTCAAATATCAGTCTTTAATCCAGACTCGAGAGTCCTAATCATCCTAGACCAGGCTATCCCTGAATTACAGTACGGCCTTAACACAATTTATGCGCGGGTCCTCTGGTAAACTCAACAAGATGTGTGTATAGTGAATATGGCAAAATGTTTTGTATGCTGATGCTGCTAATGTAAGTCTACCAAATGCACACTGTACACTATGTAAATTTCATTTTGAAGCTACTGCCATCAGAATTACATTAGATATGGTGGTGCAGCTGCAAGCAATAATGAATTAAAAAAATCCACAAAATACAAGTCACCTTCAAAGATTCCCTAATCTCATCATTGAACTTCTTTCCCCATATGCTAGCACCCCCTTTGCCAGTTCCAGTGGGATCTCCACCTTGAATCATAAACCCCTTTATGTTTCTATGAAAAATGGTTCCATCATAATACCCACTGGCACATAACGCCAGAAAATTCTGCATAAAGAAGGAGGGTTTTCTTTAGTTGTTTTTTTATTCATCCTCAAAAAGAAAAAACCTAAACTACCAGGCCAAATTCATGAAAACAGTAACAACACACCTCCGCAGCTTTGGGGACTTCATCACAAGCAATCTCGCACTTGATGTCGCCCAAATTCGTATGCAGTGTCACAGACTGCAAGATCATTAAACAACATACAGTTCCTAGGAATGAGAGCCCAAATTGTTCGGCGATATGTCTGACCAGTAAATACGCAAAACAAATAACAAAATAAATCTATAAGAAGTACCATCTATGAAAACAACTGTGAGAGTCAGACAACCTCCACAAATGTTTTCACTGATCGTGCGATGTGCAATGAACCGATGTTTTCCAGTCAGCTTCAAAATTTCCAGTAAACTCTGCGAGTTTTCGATTGTTTATGTGGCAGCAAAACGACAGACTTACGCGCGTTTTGTAGGTTAAAGCTTCGACGATGGGTTTTTATCTTTTTGGGTTCAGATTTTGGTTAGGGTTTGATCTCTCGGTAGAGAAGATCGGTGTTGTGCAGCACTTTGTTTTAAATATAAAACGACGTCATTTCATGTTATAAACGACGTAGTTTGGTGCTCGCAGAAAAGCGCTGCGCAGCACCGGATCGCTGTTCAAAGATCACATCATTCATCTCCTTCGCCTTCATCTAAGCCTCACTAGTCACTGTCGCCAGCAAACTCGCAAATTCTTAAGATGCTATCGGAGGCGACATCGTTTTGTTTTAATTAAAAATGATTTCATTTTATATATTATTACACACCATCCACATAAATAATAAATAATTTAAAATAATTTAAAAAAATTATATAAAAATCAGAATAAATCAGAAAAATATACTAATTTGATTTCAAACACTAAAATAATGAAAAAAATTATAAATACATATTTTTTCTAATTTATATCAACTAAAATAGTTATATGTGAATTTGATTAATATATGTATGTAAATGATAAATATATATATGCAAGTGATGAATATATTTATCCAACTGATAAATATGTGTATTCAAGTGATGAATATGTTTATGCAAATGATGAATATATGGATACAAATTATGCATATGTGTAGGAAAGTGATGAATATGTGTATGCAAATCATAATATACGTATGCAATTGATGAATATGTATATCCAAGTGATGAATATGTGTATGCAAGTGATAAATATATATATGCAAACGATGAATATGTGTTTATGTGATGAATATATGTATCTAAGTGGTGAATATATGTATGCAAGTGATGAATATATGTATGCAATTGATGAATATATGTATGAAAGTGATAAATATGTGTATGTAAGTGATGAATATGAGGATGTGAGTGATGAATATATGTATGAAAGTGATGAATACACATATGCAAGTAATGAATATGTACACACACATTCATTTATTTTCATACACATATTTATCACTTGCATATGTATACTGATCACTTTCATACACATATTCATTACTTGCACACACACATTCATCACTTGCATACACATATTCACCACTTTTATACACATATTCATCACTTGCATATATATATATATATTCATTATTTGGCTACACATATTCATCACGTGCATACATATATTAATATATTCATCACTTGTATACACATATTCATCGTTTTTATACATATATTCATCTCTTGCATACATATATTCATCACTTGCATACACATGTTTATTACTTGCATACATATTCACCACTTGCATACACATACTCATCATTTGCATAAATATTTTAACCACTTGCATACACATATTCATCATTTGTATGCATATATTCTTCACTTGGATACATATATTCATCATTTACATATACATATTCATCAAATTCATATATAACCATTTAATAAATAAATATAAAATAAAAAATACATGAATTTATATTTTTTTTATTATTTTAATGTTTATAAAATAAATTAGAAATTATTTATTTTTTTGATTTTTTTTTATATTTTTTTTTGATTATTTTTAAGTTATTTACTATTTATATGAGTGGTATAATAGGTATAAAAAAACGTCGTTTTGAATTTACTCAAAACGACATTGTCATCGGGCACCCAAGAGTTACTTGAAGCAAACCACCTATCCTATTCACAATGGTTTTTTTTAATATAAGTCATTGGTTTCATTTGAATTATTGATATTTATTTTTAAAACAAACAAGCTATAATTATATTTATATTTTAGACAAAAATCTCAAAAGGGGCTCTGAACTATCATCCTCTGTCCAATTGTGATCTGAACTATCGTGTTTTTTTACGGACATTTTAATACCGTCAACCCAAATTAAACACAATTAACAGATTATAACTCTATTAGAAAATTAAAAAAAATCAACATCCCTGTTGATCCCAACATCTCGATCTTCTTCCTTCCAGCCAACCATCTCCGGGCACCACTGCTCAGATCTGCGCATCTTCGGACGCCGATGCACAGATCCGCACATCTTCGGACGCCGCGTTGAGATCTGCGCATCTCCGCTGAAACCCTGTTATTGGATGGTCGATGATGATGAATACGGTCCGTCTTGCCCTCTCTATCGCCTTCTCAAATCCTTGCCTGTGTTTGTCAAAGATGTTGATGCCACTGTTGGCACCAGCCTTGCCCTCTCCACCGCTTCCTCCTTGAAGAATGATGATTCTACCCTTCACTGACCACAAGTGTCGTCAGAGCCCTAGATCGTCGCTGCTGCTTTCCGCCACTACTAGATTCAAATTCAACCATGTCTGCGCGTCCTTCTCCGGGCCGTATTTAACCTATCCACCACTATCACCGTTGCCGGAATCATGGCGTTGCCAGCTGAGGCTGGTCCCGGGACTAATCGTGATTTTGGTGGCTGCGATGCTAACTGAGAATTTAACTGATATGATTGTGAGATTCAGTCGAGTTTCAAAATTTTTCTTATGATGCGGTTGTCAGAGATTCGTTAGGCGAATCAGGTTGGAATCTTTTACAGATTTTCACCATCATTAATAATGAGAGTAGAAGGGTGTTGATGTGGGTTCTACGGTTTGTGAGACGAAGGATGGAAAAGAATTGTGGAGGACGGCAATGGAGGGCGACAGTGGAGGGCAGCGATGGAGGCGAAGGATGGAGTTTGGCAGTTGTGAGAAGCAATTGTGTTTTGAACGACATTTGTTGAGGATGTAATGGAGTTAATAGCTCATTAATAGAGTTAGATTTTGCATCAAAGTTGATGGCACTTGCACCTTATTTAGAAAATGCGGTAGTTTGGACAATAATTGGGTAAATATTGATAGTTCGTGACCCCTTTTGGGGGTTTTTTTCAAAATTTTCTGTCATTTTAATATTGCCTATCAAACATACACTAAAAGTAATGTTGAAATTTTTTTAAAGTCCCTTTGATCAAAATTAGAATCCACTTAAATCCTTAAATTTAAAGCAACTTAAGTTTTAACATTCTGTCAATCAACCACCTGAATAACATGTTAGTGGATATACAAACATTAAAATTATAAATATATTTATTTGAAATAGAAATAAATTTAATAAATATTTTATTTTTTTATTCATAGCTTTAAGTGGGTATGAAAGGCAATTGGACTGATTTTATAAAAATCAAACTTAGTAAATTTGATGTTTTAGTAGTTTGTTTCTTGGTACATATGAAGACGAATGAAAAGAGGAATATCAAGAAGCTTAAATTCTCATTGTGTCGGTTCCACTCTCTCAAGAAGTTTTTGATAAGATTATTTGAAGTTATGGTGTAGCTTTATAATCCACTAAATAATTAACATAATTTTTGTCAAATTTATGATCAGAAAAAGAATTTTCGGGGGTGTTCTAGTCACTAATTCAGTCAAAAAACTGGTCAGAACACTGCTAATAAATATTAACGGCCAGTTTTCGGCCAATTTCCAACCACTTTTGTCTGACATTTTACGCATTTTTTACGACCACTCATGCCATTCTCAAATGTCTGCAATTTTCTACCAGTTTCCCGCGCTTAAGTATTTATCATCAGTTACCAATAATTCTTAATTTTGATGAATTCTAGGCTTCCAGCCAGTTTCTTGCCATCTGTTGATTTATTTTGTTAACAATATTTATGAATTTACCGTATCAATAAATTAAAAATTTTGTTTCTCTATTTGACTTCCTTCATTACATAAATGCAACATTCAAAAAAAAAATTATAATACAAAATATAAATATTTTACAAATATAATTTATAGAAATACCTACAAATCTTACACTAAGATCTACGCACTCGGAAGGGATCTCTTGACGGCTTAGGTCTAAGGAACTGCGATGCCTCAAGTAGGAGTTGTATAAATAATTTCGCCAGTTGACTCTGCTGGGTTCGTAGGGGTTTTACCATCGCTCAAGATGCGTCGACCCGCTCTCCAACTGCCCTCGCCTCGGCTCTCATTACGCTCATCTTGCTGGTGATGCGAGCCTTCCAATTTGGATCCTTAAGAGTAGTTTAGTAACTATGTTGCAATAGAGGAACCTTGAAAACATGCGACCATCTTTTAGAATAGGGAACCCTGCATCCCTAGACCATGCAACAGGTAGACACTCTGCGACTCTCTAAAAATATCTTCCCACATCCTCACTTCCTTCATTGCTCGCAAATGAGGGTTCATCCTCCTCTTTTGAGTGAATAAGTAAATCGAGATCCGCCTATAATGAAAAATGAAACCTGTTTGAATAATAAAAAATATAAATATTATATAAAAATAATTTTGATGTTTTGATCCTAAGTTTGACATAAAATCAATATAAACTTAAATATAATTTTGATTTTTGAGGTTTTGAAACTAGTTTGGTGCTAAAAACCTCAAAAGTAGCCTAAGAACTAAGTTTGTAAGTTTCAAATTCTAAATTATTGATAAAAATAACTCATACATCAATTAAGCCAAGCTTTTAAATTTTATGACCAAAGTTAGTATTAGAAACTCAAAAAAAACCTAATAATTAAGTTTGTGAATTTTAAATCCTAAGTTATGGTTTAAAACAACTCAAACTTTATTTGAGTCATGTTTTTAATATTTATGACCTATTTTGGTGTTAAAACATCAAAAATTGACTAATAACTAAGTTTGTGAGTTTCAAATGCTAGATTTTATGTGTAAACAAATCATGCCTCATTTGAGCCAAATTTTTTAAATTTATGACCAACTTCAGTGTTAAAACCTCAAAAATAGCCTAAAAACATTATTTGTGAATTTCAAATCGTAAGTTTTGTATCAAAACAACTCAAACCACATTTGAGCCTAATTTTTGAGATTTATAAACAACTTATTATGTCTTAAACCTTAAAAATCATAAGAACTAAGTTTTTGAGTTTTACATCCTAAGTTATGGCTTAAAACTATTCAAACCTCATTCGAGCTGTATTTTTTATATTTGTGACCTACTTTTATGCTAAAACCTCAAAAAAGACTCATAACTAAGTTGGCGTTTCAAATCCTACATTTTGTGTTAAAATATGTCAACTCTCATTTTAACCAAGTTTTTGAGATTTATGTCCAACTTTGTTTTTACAATATCAAAAATTGACTAAAAACTTAGTTTGTGACTTTGAAAGCCTAAGTTTTATGTTAAACAACTCAGACCTCATTTGAGCCTAGTTTTTGAGATTTATAAACAACTTATGTAATAAAACCTCAAAAAAGTTTAGGAACTAAGTTTATGAGTTTATACTACGATTCAACTTAAAGTATTGTATTTCTTATTTTTGTAACACAATTTCTTAATTTTGTAATTCAATTCAGATAACATCATTTCAATAATATATGTCAATATTTTTTTATAACCTCAAAACAAAATTTCTAATTCGACCATCGTGTATGTGGATACTTAACCGATTTGGTTGGAGGAGTTGGAGAATAAAAGGGATGCCTAAGCTGTAAAGAAACTAATTTTAATGAGATGGTAACAAAGATTGGATGGGAATGTGCTTGGATTCAATTCGAATTTAAATACATTGCTCAAGGGTTCGCATGGGCAACACGAGGTTATTCTAGCATTTGAGTTATTAAGAGTATGATGTTGCTTTCTTGAGATGATTTTCTCACGGATGGCATTGGATGAATGTGTGAAGTGCAATGACAGTAACTCTATGATGTCCTTCATTGTCAAAAAAATGACGGTAAAAAGACTAAAAGGCTGATGGGTGAATTGGTTAGCAAAGGGCAATTTCTTAATTCACACACTTACATTATCTTATTCCTCAATGTTGTTTTATAAAATTGTAAAAAAAGAGTGGATTGGCATCCATATGTGGCTATTTTTGGATGTATATATTGAAGAGTTATGATTCTAACTTGGAAGAGATCGATAATATTTTAGTCGTGGTTTCAATAAGATTTCGGTATTAGTTAACTATATAGAAGGAATGATTGGCAGAGAAACTAAGTTGAACCCCTTTACACTTTCTCAAAGTTAGAACACAACCTTGTTAACAAAGGAATGCAACTACGTATTGTCCTGTGACAAAATTTGGACGCCCTATTATAGCTTCAGTGGTATTTTTATAATTATTAAATATTGAACCTTTTAGGAGGTCAAGTGACGAATCGAATGATGAATTATGAAACTAGACATCAATATGAATCTAACGATATGTGGCTCATATAAATCGGATAAGTGGTTCCCTTAAAGAGCTAGTATATAAGGGGAGACAGTGATGTTGTTTCTTCCTAAAGAAATGAGAAAAACTCCATTAGCTCTTTAGAGGGGAGTGACGGTGAGTTCGGCCACCCCGGGGTAAGTACTCTGACGCGAAGTCTAAGTGAGTCCAACTCATGTGAGACGTGAGGCAGGTCTTCGAGAGTTCAGCGAGTCTCAAAGATCTTCGTAAGGTGTCGACCTTATGAACGTAGTTCAAATGGGGCGAGACCCCAACAACGCGCAACGAGTCACCAGTCGAGGCTAAGTAGACGATGATCTCTTAATCCCTTGAATAATGAGCATAAAAGATTAGAGGGATCCTTGGATCTGGTTGGATTTTCCTTAATGTGATATGAGAATCGGAAGGAAACTTGGGAAGAGACTCTTGTACATTACCCGAGGAACGGCTAGGCGAAATCTCAAAATGGATCTTGTTGATCATCACATGTCTAGACTGAGTAAGGTGCGTTCGTTCATTGAGATCCTCTGACGAGTCACTCGATGATGTGTCGTTAAAAATAATCTCACATCTCCCTCGAGAGCCGCGTAAGTAAAGAAACTCCGAGTATTGAGGACAGCCCCAATCCGTGAAGATCTGGGCGCCGCACAATTTTAGATATCTCAGAATGCGTAAAAAGAATAAGGAATACGAATCAATGAGCTAGCACCGTGATACGTATAATGAAAATATTAAAAAATAATTGAAAACATAGTGAGTGAGCGGAGCGGGGTCAGATCATTATAATTTGTTCTTATTATCATGCACATTGGTTTAACTCCTTTGTACTTAATAGAAGTCATAATAGTAAACTTCACTCCATTTCCTTGTCACACTTTTCTGGTTTTACTCGATGATGCTTTACCATTGCTCAATAAAGTGGCTTTCTAGTTGGGCAGGAACTAACCAAAGAGACTTTTTCAGAGATTATGTGCTAATGGTTAATAAAAATAGAGAATCGGAAGATCTGGATCCTGTAGAATTGGAACATGTCTTCAATGAGGTTTTACCCTGAAGAGGAAGTAAGAAACCAGTCACTAATCATTTGATTAAGAGCCTTCGTTTTGACCAAATAAGTAGTGTTTTCTGGCGCGGACTAAGCTTTGTACAAACCTGAACTGAAATTAACTAAAGATATATTGTTCACCGTAGAAGGCTTGAATTCAAGAGGATTGTCCCATCCCTGGACACTCTCATCAGACCATCTCATGTTGACATTCTTCATCTGCAAGCCATCAATATGTTCCATGATGATTCCTGCCATACTGTGATTGACGAGTCCTTGGCAGCCTGGTCTATAATCAACCATCCCATCAAAATAGTTCGTCCATCTTTTGTATGTCAAGTTCACATTTGTGAACTGTAGGTTGCTTAGAACCCCTTCTTTTGAGCCTGATAGGAAGGCCCCATTCTCAGAATTTGCAGTGATATTGATGAAGAGAAGGTTGGAAATTGATCCTGTCTTGGAATTACAATCACGAGGGCAGGTCGTTACATAAATTGGCTCTGCTCTTCCCCACCATGATGGATCGTAGTATCTTGTGCTGATATTGATATTTGAGAATGTTATGTCCTCTACATGTCCTGCATAGAGTTTAGAAACAATTACATACGTAATTCACTAAGCTATCACTTTGGCGCAGCCTGTGAATTATTTTATCCAGATAATGTTGATGAGTTAAAATTCTAATCGGAGAAAAAAGTATAGCCTTCAATAGTTGCCCTCCTTCAAGATATATTATGGTTTATGTTTGGCACACAGATAATCTTTGAACAACTAAGGTGTGTGCCAGTGCATTGACTCAGCTGTATCACAGCATGTTCACAAACTAAAAGGTATGCCCTCGCAAATATACTAAAATGTAGCTGGCAACAAACAACAAGGGAATTACAAAGACATAGCAAACTACTTTCCTTAGTAGTGTATTTATTTCCACCTTTTAATTGTGGCTTCATCTTCACCTAGTGGTATTTGGAGTATAGGCAGATAGCTAAATTCCAGAAGCATGGTGATCAGAGTAAACTACGGATATCTGGTATTGGTCAGTCTAACTTACTTAATGGTTTCCGTTTCTATGGAAATAATTGATTATAGGTTATCTGCACTGGCAGTCGCCCAAGTCCTCACCATGAAGCATTCAACAGGTAAAATAAAGAATATTTACCTCCATCGCGTATCTGCAGTCCCAGACCTCTGTGGGATTCTACAATGGTGATATTGTCGAAGATGAGGCCTTTGAAATCGAAGTAACTTGCGCTGCCAAGTTTGATTGCAGAAGATTTAGTCCTGATCCAACAATCTGCAGCTGTCAAGTTATGCAAGGGGCCAGTGTAAGTCTTTGGGCAGATGGCATCGTCTCCGGTGTTAATAGTGCATCTTCTGATGGCAGTGTTATTTGAATCCTCAATATCAATCCCATCATTGTTGGGTGAATTGAAGTTGCCATAAATAGAAACATCATGAATTGTGGTGTTCTGGCAACCTACGATGTGCAAGCTGCAATCATATGACCAGGTCATTCATTAAACTACTTGCTGTATACATTGATGGATGGAGTGACGAATTAGTGACGTCACACTCACCACCAGTAAGCCGGCTCCGTCAACAAGACATCCCAAACCTTAACATTTCGACACCTGAGGAACCCGACCAGCCTGGGCCGGCACTCATCACCAAAGCAAGCCCCGGTCTTATTCCAGCTCACCATCACGTTCTTCCTCTCATCGAACCTCTCCACGAATTTCAACCCCTGCCCGTCGATCGCTCCACCGCCCGTGATCCCCACATCCGTCGCCTCCTCCGCCACAATCACGTACCATTTTTTCGAATCCCTGGGATAATCTTCCAGCCGCGGACCTCCCAATATCTTTGCTCCCTTCCCGACGACAAGTACCACCCCGGATCTGAGATGGACGGTGGCGGTCAGGTAGTCGCCGGGCGGAAATATGACGCTGCCGCCGCCGGAGGCATGACAGGCGTCGATGGCGGCTTGGATGTGGAGAGTGTCGTAGTGGAGGCCGTCTCCGGTGGCGCCGAAGTCGGTGACGGAGAACGTGGGAGGAGAGGATCCGGGGAGTCGGATGGTTGTTGACTGATTGGCGCGTGTAGCGCACGATGGAGATAACGTTGACGTGTCGGGGCGTGATTGGCCGGAGGGTGTGGGCGTGAGTAGGAGGGAAAAGAGGAGGAGATAATAATAGAATGGCGAAGTTATAGATCGAAACATTTTTGCTTTTGCGGGAGTGTGATGAAGTGAGGACTGAGGAGGACAATTGAAGTCTGGTTGTTATGACTAGGTCTGGGCTCATACGTGATGAAATAACGACATGTTCCACACTATGTTTTTTATTTATTTACTAAAAATGTAAATTTGAAGGTGGTTTTTGGTGATTGAGTCATGTGTCATGTCACGACAACAAATTTTTTAAAAAAAAATATTATACTTTTTATTGACACTTACACTGTGACTGATTTTTTTTTTATCTTTTTAAGGAGTTCAATTTAAACAAACTCATATAATCACCAATTTCCCTATCAAGAAGAGATCAACTGAATGATTTCTGTTTTGAAGTAATACTCTCTGTCGGGTGACTTTAATCATTGTTTCAAGAGATATACGTATATAGGGGAAGTCCATTGAGAACCTCCTTAAATTATTGTGGGCAATTGTGCATCAATTTTTTTTTTTTTTTAAGTTCATTTATGATACTCCATTTATTGTATGAGAGTCATTAAATATGATATATATGGAAAGTGTAACTACTTGATATATTTTGTTAAATATCATTAATGTTTTAAGATTTTATCATTTTTCATTCAACAAAAATTTTCTGTGCAAAAATATACTAAATTTATTTAATCAGTGTTCACCGTCACTTTTTTCATGTGTTTATGAATTTTCAGACAGTGAACTTTTTATAGATTTTTTCTTAATTATAATTTTTTCACACTTATTTAATATTTTTTTAGAATTATTAATAAATAGTGATTTTTTTTTTTCATTTTTCAGTAGTCAATATATTTTTATCTGAATCTGTTCGTATGTTTTTTTTTATTATGGTAGTGAACATTCATGGTGAACATGTTCACTGTCAAAATTCATTGTCAAAATAGATGTTCACTGTCAAAAATTATTCACTGTCAAAAACGATATATAAGAATGGTCATAGTAAAAATATTCCATAATATAATATAATTTGAGTTAATTACTGGGCACGAATCATGGAAAGATATTATAAAGATATTCATTATTAAATTAATTGCTCAGAATAATAAATGAAGTTGTAATAAGGAAATGTCATAATCAAAACATAGTCGTTTTACGCAGAAAATGATTGGACCACGTTTGTCCACAAGGTTCTCGACATAAAGAGGTTCTCAACTGATCAACCCTATATATATATTAATTTTATCAAGAAAGTCATTTTTAATGAAATAAATTAATATTCTTCACAAAAATGAATTAATATATTAATTAATGTAGGCGCTAATGGTAAATAGGTTAGTTTGCCGACCACAATTTAAATATTATTATTCGGTTCATTTTTAAAGAAATGGTCGTCATATGAATTGAAACATAAGGAATCATGATCATACCTCCATTTTTTTTGGGAGGGTTGCTCTCTTCAAAAATTTAATATTCATCGTGGGAGAAACTTGGTCTTCCACCATTTGTTCAACGTTCTTCTTCCGATTTATGTTCTTCTGTAGCAACCTTTTGGTTCGTAAAGACTCCTGAATTACAAATGTGCCTTGATAATAAGAAAAATATCTATAGCTTAAGATAAAAAAGGAGTTAGTAGAACTATATTTGATTTTATTTTTTCAAATTTTTAGATTACTTCTAAGAACAAAGCTATGCAGTACTAAGCTCCAACCTTCAAGCAATTCAACCATTGCGCCCCGGTAAGAGCGTCATTTGAAGTTGCGGTAATTTTATCTTCTAAAGTAGGAGATCTAATACTCGTCAAAAATAATGTATACTCGATAAGTCTGAGGTCGAACACAAGAAGCTACAGCTTGCTTAGGTGATTTGGTTGTTATCGCCTACATATTTACTTGAAAGATAGTTAGGGGGTTTGATCAAGTGATAAAGGCATTTCTATAATACTACTTCACCAAGAGTATATACTCCTCACAAGCAACTATACAAAGTACTTTACTTACTACATCATGATTTTATTATCATAATGACTTTTCAGTATTTTCACCTTCCGAGTAAGGGGATCAAATACCCATCAAATATAATTTCACTACTACAAATTATGTTTATAATGGTGCTTGCATACGACGCCGTTTTGACTTTAAATGGCGCTTCGGTATCAAGCTGTATGCATAAACTTAAGATAACGCTTATAGGTACCTAGCGCCACGCATATAATAAAGACCGTTAAATGTTGACACATAAGACGATAATTTTGGACCACAAGTGCCGCAATTTGGCCTACCTTAACAGACGATGCTTACGCTTTATAAGTATCGTTAAAATTATAATTTAACAATGCTTCCAAAAGACAAAGCTTTTGGCTAATAAGCGTCGTCTATGTTGGGGATTGTGTATGCAAATATAGAAAGAATTTTTCAAATCACACGGCTAACTCCGAATCCAGAATATCCAGTGATTACTATATTCAGTTTCAATCCAAATTACTAGACACAAGTATAGATTCAGATTGAAACACCCAAAATAAAGAGATTTATAGTTACCTCTTTGACGAGTGCACCAAGTGTCGCGCCTCTAGCAGTATCCATACACGGGTGGTGGATATCGCATCCTCTGGAGTACTAGCTCTCGGATGACCCTCCTTTCGTACATTGTATTCAATCTCATTGAAAACTGACGTCACGTCTCACCCCTATAAACTGACACCCTAAGCTTCTATTTATAGAGAGTAGCGTGTTTCTGGGTTTCAGCCCATGGGCCCCACCCAATGGATAGTACCCATGAGTCATACTCATGGGTTTAACCCATTTAGTTCATCCGATTCAGGCACGAATTGAATCGGATCATATCTAGATCGAATCTCATTTAGTTTTCTCTCAACTCAGTATCTGTCACTTAATTGTGTGCAATCCTATAGATTTATTCTTAATTAGCTATGGGCAAAAGCCCACTGATCATAAGTGACAACTAGTAAGACATTATGATTCCTAATTAAGTATAATTGGTTCTCGAGGTAACCAAAAACACAGTCAATATGAGTCAATTAACTGGTTTAATAGGCAGACTCCAACAATCTCCCACTTGCACATAAACCAGTCACAAATAATCCCTCTGTCTGGCAATATCTTGAATGACCATAAAGAAGAATGATGTGTGATCTTTATTTGGCTCATTCGTGTTTCTCGATCTCAGAGTAAGACTGACATATCAAACAACTGACTTTCAATCCGTTTGAAAGTCAGTCGTTTGAGCACGACCATGCATTTCTCAGTTCTAACTCATCGAGGGGTCCAAAGATATTTCTCTTATCATATAAGAGTGACAGATCCATCTTGTTACCTCATTTTCCTCATCAAGATTCATAACATACCCAACGATCATCTTTATAACTACCAGGTTTATTGGTAGCATTTGTTGATATCAAAGCATGCTACTCCTCAAGTAGGAAACTATGACCAACTCAAGTTAAGAACTATACTCGTATACTATAAGATATACTGATAACACAAAATTCCTTACAGTAATCTTAATAGTGGGTCGGTCCAATACACATTCCATAGTATTTGTTCTTGTCATTAGTTTGGTATCCAATGTTAGTGACCTGTGAAATATGGTCATCCACTAATCCACATGATAGTCTTAGCAATCATCACTTTCCAGATAATTATTATTGATTAAGGATATTTAGAATGACGTTATTTTGTTAAATAGAGTCTCACAATTAAGTCACATACTTGATGATCTATAAACAACTTGTCATTCATGGATTGAAAGATTACATATTATCAAAGACATAACATGAATCCAATGAACTACTAAATATGAAAACATGCTCTCACTCAAACTGATATCACATAAGCATATGGTATGTATAGTAAACGGTTTATCAGCTGTTCATGAACATTTTATTCTGATACGATTCTATTTTGACATTTGCTTCTGCCGCATATGACATCTCCTGTGGTTTTATGCCTCAATTACTGTTGTAGCCTTAACGACGATCTCAGTGGCTAGTGATAGATGGCCTACTAGAAGCCATACAAGTTGACCATCCTACTCAGGTGTACGTGGAATTTCTCTGAATGAAAAAAAATCATAATCTCTGTGTATCGCTTATAGAGAGAATCGGTAGTTACATTAGCCCCCACTCGAACTTACGAAGCAAAGAAAACAGAATTGTTTCTTATGCATGTGCAATGCTACTGCAATATTGTTTTTGGAGTATAACTGTGTAATTTCCTATTTATAAGTTAATCCAACAAAGTATAGGTATCAAAATCAGACCAGAATTTAAAATTGGTTATAGAACCGTTTTATAATTTTTTTTTTGATAGAATCGATGGTTTGGACCAATAGTCTGATAACTACAAAAAGTATAAATAAATAAATAACCAAATAATGACATAGTCAACATTATGATTTAGTAAGGTGTGGGTTTGAGTCTGCTTGTGGATGTTTTTATAGTAGTTTTGTTGAATTAGTTATTTTGGATATTAGTTTCTTAATTTAGTATGATTAATGAAACCGGTTTGTATAAAAATCAGTCAGTTCAAAGTGGTCTATTTTATTCTTACTGGTTCTTTGATTTAACCTGATTTTACTCAATCCGATAAATATATGTAAATCAAATGAGAATTTGATTTGGTTTTTGGTTCACTTGGTTGAATCAGCCGGTTTAGCTAGATTTTAATAACTACGTAAAAATAGTACTTTTGAATCTTAATTGAAAACTCGGAACACATAGTTTGTCAGTAGCTAGAGAAATAGTGTTAGTTAAGAGTCTCGTTTATATTTTGTCTTATAACTTGTTTATTTAATAAATAAAAATGAACTATAAAGTTATTAGTTTTTCATTAATCTTACTAATCAAACACATTTAAATTATAGATTAGATTTGAATTTTATATTTATGATATATTAATTAAATGTATTCTTGTGTGTATGGTGAATGGATCCAATCAGGTCCGGCCCAACACAGGTGCAAGTAGACCACTTGCACCGGGTCTCAAATCCTTCAATGTAGTCAAGCTCAGGCCTCCAGCCCGTGGACTGATCAAATTTCATATAAAAATATTATTTTGTTGTTGAGACTCGAACTCATGTTCTTTATCATTTAAAATGGTCTCACAACCAACTCCACTATCTTAACTATTTATTTAAAATTGAAGCATAATTTAATTTAAACCTCACTTCTAATTTTGCACCGGTCTCCAAAATGTTAGAACCCACCCTCGATGCAATAACCTACTAAAATTGATTTGGTGTGGGAATTGCTGTCATATCGCTGAGTAAGATGCTTTCCAAATCATGTGATGTGAGCTGGTGATCTACTACATTTGCATTGTGCATTGCAAGGCATGACAAGGCAACCGTATTAGCAATAACTTAATAATAAAAAGGGTCATGTTTGAGTTTCAGAAAATAACATGCATGATACGTGTCCTGTACTTGTACCACACGTGTCTCCACCATTCCAGTTACTTAATAATAACATGTGATGGTTTGTCCACTTTTATTTATCACTTAATAATTTTTAATGAGTATTAAATATTAATAACTATCTTAAAATGTCAAACATTAATCACTTTATTATTATAATCAGTAAAAATTTCATTTCTCACCAGTAATCATCTACTAATTTTACTTTATGCACAAATTTTTGCAAAAAAATAATAACCAACCTACTTATTAAATTTGTTTAACAACTGACATTAACTTCACCTTAATCTAGTCAAATTAATTTTAAACGATATGTATTAGAAGACGGAGAGAATAATAATTAGTAATAACTTAATAATAAAGGGGGTCATTTATTCATGTTTGAGTTTCAGAAAATGACATAATACGTGTCCTGTACTCGTGCCACACGTGTCTCCACCATTCCAGTTACGTGTCCATTTTCCCTAACGCTTATAATATGGGAGTGACTGGTGGGGCAGTTATCATGTTAGTAATTGTTTTTTGAATCTATCTATATATTTTACAACCGCAAAACAAAGCCAATACCTTCTTCTCTCTTCCTTCCATCAAAACAAGCCAAACAGCTTCTTCTCGTCTCTCCGTGGAGTTTGAACTGAGAATGGGCACTGCAACGTTTGTTGAAGTGATACTTGCGATATTGCTTCCTCCTGTGGGCGTCTTCCTCCGTTATGGCCTAGGGGTAATATATTATATATATATGTATATATATTTCTATTCTGCCATCTGTATTATTACACGTAGTGTATTATATTGTTGTTGTTGTAGATAACTGATATATTATTTGTGGAATATTATTGTGCATCAGGTGGAGTTTTGGATATGCTTGTTGCTGACCATATTAGGGTATCTACCGGGAATCATTTATGCGCTCTACGTCTTAGTTGCTTGATTCATATATAATGTCTCTCTTTGCCCTCGCAAAATCATCATCACCTTCATCTTCTTCTTCATCTTTACTTTGTTGTTGGACTTGATTGGCTTGTCATTTTTCAATAATATTTTATGGCATTACAAATTGGTGATCCATAAGCTGTTTTTATGTATAAAATTCAATGCCTATTTATATTGTTCATTTCTCATCACATGCCTAGCTATTGTCGGAATAATGGATTATGCACTCAAAAATCAATTGATTTGACAGTGAGAGGGTTTAACTCTACTGATTTGGTTGAACATGTGCGTGGCATGAAACAAACCCGCATCAAACACTCCCTCTCACTTTTTTTTTATTTTTATAAAGGGATCGTTTTTTTGTAATGAGGATTGACAGTGGTTCCTCACTTCCTTGATAGTGGTTCTACATTTTTCCTGGGACTGCGCACCCCCTCTCACTTTAAACCCTTCACTTGTGAGATCGTGAGACCTAGAATCATAGGTGGACGAAATCGTAACTTGAAGGTAATTAAATTAATTAGAACATATATTTTGCAAGTAGGACTTATGTGCAGATAAAACCAAAAGAGATGTTTTCACATTTTATAATGTACCGTGATGGATCGATATATGTGACGAGACTAGTAATTGAATTAAACATAATATTTTTTATTAGTAAGCAAGTATTAAGGAATATGGAGAGAATTCGGAAATAAAGAGAATAAACAAACTCGACACAATGTTCAACAATCGGATTCTAAACTTATACACATGTTTATGGGAAGCAGAGTCTTCACAACACAACCGATCCCCAATGGCCAACTGATACCGCAACTCGAAATCATCGCTGTTTACCACTCGCCCTTCTGCCTCCACCCTAAGCCAAGTTAGCATTACGTTCATACCATATAATGAGCCACTTCCCCCATCCATTTGCACTGCTCTCCTTTTTTCTGGATAATCTTTGCTTCTGTTTTGCAATTTCCTTGAAAAAGGCTTCGATAACAAGCAGGTCATCCAATACACTTGCGTAGCCATTTGTGTCATCCAATATACTTCCGTAGTGATTACGGGAGAGTATCAGTTCGTTAATCGAATGTTCGGTTAGTTGAATCAAATATTGAATTGAATTATGTTTAATTAATTGAATCGAATTGATCGAATTATAAACGTTTTGGTTAATTGAAGCGAATTGATCAAATTATGAAAGTTTTGATTGATAACCAAATCGAATTATACGATGAAATGATAATTCAGTTAAATATTCAATTAATTGAAATTAACTGAACAAAATAAATATATTTATATATAAAAATTATTTGTATATAATAAAATTTATTTTTTGGGTTAATTCGGTAATCGAATTCAAAAAAATTTCTTTCATTAACTGAATCAAAGTAACTAATTGTTTTTCAATTTTTGACCGATCTAATTGATGGATCACGTTTACCCAGCAATGATATCTCCCATACTAGCGATTACACCAAAAATGCTGCCTTATAATAATATAGTTTTGGGTATATAAAGAAATTGACGATTTTTGATAAGCAAATGACGTAATTTTTGCACATAAATTTAAATCTTATAATAATATTAATTTTAGAATGTAATAGTGAGTTTTATTTTAAAAAATCAGTCAAATTTTCCTCTCACAATCACTCCACCGTAGCCTCTCTTCACCGATCGATTTCGGCCAGGTCTAGGAGATCGCGACCATACCTCTCCTTTAACCGATCCATTGATGAAGAGGACGACGTGAGATAGATCGAAAGCCAGTGTTTTGCTGCAAAGCAGATCTCAGGACTCCATCTGACGCTACTTCTTTCTTCGACGGCGATGCAGTGATGTCGTTGATCAATCATCTCTTGACTCTCCCGCCACTAGGTCATCGTCTTTCTATTCCTCGCTCAAAGTCACACCTTTCTGCATCTCGCTCTTTTTTTTAATTTAGGGATTTTTTCTTTCAATTTTATGAAGTTTGGATTTTGGGATTTGCGAGTTGATTAGAGGCGTGTGATTGGTTTCAGATTTACTCGGCGACCGATCGATGTTCTGGACCGGTATTTTCATGATCAGTGAGCAGTATCTCTCTTTACATTGATCTGTTCATCATATATGCTCGATTTATTGCTTTCATCAGCTTAATGATTCTCTAAACGAGAGGTCAAATTTGTGGAGATATTGTTTGTACAGCTTAATTACTCATATGATCAACATACAAGTTTCAGATGTTTGATAGTCAAGGTTGTGGTTGATCTCGACTCATTTTTTGGGACTAGCACAAAACTTATGCTTAATGAGAAGCTTTATACTTGCACTGGGAAAGAGGCTCTTAGTTATTTCAGTGAGGGATCCTTCATTGTTCAGTGTGTATCACGCAGGCTATCAGGAGCAGATGTTGCACTGGCCTGAGCAGCCAGTCAATATAATTATGAAATGGTTAAAGAACAAGAGCTCCTCATTGGTCGTGGCTGACTTTGGTTGTGGAGATGCACGAATTGTATAAAATGTGAAGAAATAAAGTGTATTCATTTGATCTCGTAGCAAATGATCCTTCGGTGCTTGCCTGTGACATGTCAAATACGCCATTGGAGTCTTCATCAATAGATGTTGCGGTATTCTGCCTCTCATTGATGGGAGTTAACTATCAAAGCTTTATTCAAGAAGCAAATAGAGTGCTCAAGCCAGGTGGTTGGTTATTGATAGCGGAAGTGAAGAAGCAGTTTTGACCCGAACACAAAGGGAGCAGACCCAAAAGTGTTTATAAAAGTTGTTTGCGAGTTTGGATTCACATCAGAGTTAAAGGACTTCAGGAATAAGATGTTCATCTTACTATACTTCAAGAAAAAGGATCATCAGAGTTCAGATTGTAAGCAAATGCACTGGCTAGAGCTGAAGCCGTGTCTGTACAAACGCCGATGACAACATGTCATGCAATGGAACTATGATACTTTAGCTTTGCACAAAATTTGGTGTTATAGTTTTGATGTTAGGTTTTGTTTGTGTTGGATACTCCTAAGGATCACCCCTGGGTAAGAGGTGGGAAGACTTACCATTAACTCGGGTATGCATTTTGGCTCACTCAATTTGATAAATTAATTTATAAGAAAGCATTGCCAATTTGATTTGAAAAAAAATAAAAATAAAAAAAATCAGGATCATTATTCATACTGCTGCAGCAGCACTAAATTTAAACTCTGCCAAAATTAAAACTGAGAAAATGCTCATCCAAATGGTTGAAATTGAATTGAAAAGAGGAAGTTGGCTCAGGAAGTTAGTACTAGTGAACAGTTTATTCATCATGGAATGTGCTTACTGCTGGCAATTTTGAACAGAGTAGCAAGAGGATGATATCAAGCTTTTTATTGATAGATTTTCTCTTTTCAAGATTTACACAAAAACCTTCTCTAAGCTTAATGATGTGTAATTTCTGAATTAGTGAACTATTTGTTCACCATAGTGAAGTTCACCTGGTAAAAAAATTTGATGTCGGCCTGACTTGTTTGATGCTTTAGTTTTGAAGAGGCTTAACGATGAATTTCGTTATGGAAAAAATTCAGACTTATGTGGCAGCAAGTTAGTCACAATGGAAAAGTACACCGTAAGCGCTAACAAGCCAAAGTCCACGAATCAAGCCTTGAAGAACATCTCCAAGTCCACAAACGTGGTGTCCAATTGTGGCACCACTCGCTGCTCAAATATTACAAAAGCCCCAACATTTGGTGTTATATTTGTAGTGGTCGGAGTCATTGCGGCGGTGACCATTTGTGGATGTTTAGAAATTATTGAGAATTTTCCTATAGGTTTGGGTAATTTTTTTACAGTGAACATTTGTTCACTATATTGATGATGTGACAAATTAATGAGGCTCAGATAGACATGAATAAGTGCACTGTCTGTTCACCATGGTGAACTAAACATTCACTATCAAACTCACCATGGTGACCGTAGTTTTTATGTCCATAAAATATAAATTAACTATGAAGAATCAAAAAAATCAGAAATTTATGTGTGCACTGCCCTCTCAATATGTGTGTACCACGGTGAATTCAAAATTCACTATCATATTCACCGTAGTTAGCCTATTTTTTATGTCCGTGAAATATAAATTCACTATAATAAATAAAAATATCAAGAAATTTCTGTGTGAATTACTCTCCTTTATAATGGTGAACTCGAAATTCAACATCGCTGGAATTTTAATCGTTTTTAGTTTGTCTTTTTTTTAAAATAATAATAATTTTTTTAAATTTTTACATTTTTTTAAAAATTTTAAAATTTTTTATCCATTAGATTTGTAGTGTCTCAAAATTAGAAACTCATAATTATCTCACTTTTGGATGTGCCTCAAATGAGTGGTCAGGATTTGTCCACTATTTACAACGGGAAAGGTGTCCACTATATATAGAGTGGAGGGATCCGTTGAGAACCTCCTTAAGTTGAGAACCATTGTGGACAATTCTGAACCAATCATTATTTACATGAAACAACAATGTATTAATTATATGGTTTTCTTTTTGAGTTTATTTATTATTCTTTATTAATCATATGAGATTCATTTTTTATTTATTATGAAACAGATTTACTTGTCATTTTGAGATTTCATTTTTTATTTAATTTACCGGATTTTTTATGTCAAGATTATTTTTCCAATTTTCAGATTTTTGAGGAATATGAATAGTGAACATTTTTTGGACTATATTTATTTTATATTTTTATAATTTTTTTGAGCAGTGAACCTCCATGTAGTGAACATATTGCAACAGTGAACCTAAGTGGTGAACATATTGAATAGTGATTTAAGCAGTGAACCTCCAAGTGGTGAACATATTGCAATAGTGAACCTCTACTTGATTTGTACATCAATCCGAGGACGACTCACAAACGAAAGTACTGGATGGAGGAGGAGTAATACTCCAATTGAATATATTTTGAGTGATTTGTGCAACAACATGAGTTAGGTGATTAAGGGGTGATTTCGTTACCAAAATAATAAATTTAATAAGTGTGTGACTAAAACGTAAAAGGAAACTAAATAATAAGGATGATTAGATTAATTAATACCAGTTTCAAATAATTAAAAATTTGTAATAAATAAAACTTTAAAAGGAAATAAAATGATTGGTACAGATTTGTCCACAACGGTTTTTAATTTAAGAAGATTCTCAACTGATCCACCCTCTATATATATATATATATATATATATATATATATATATATATATATATATATATATATATAGGGGGCGGATCAGGTGAAAACCCTCCCGGATATGTAAACTGTGGACAAATTAGATTCGTTGATCACATTTGATCCGATGAACACAGATTTTTACAGATTTATTATTTAATATTTTGAAAATACGACTAATTCTTAACTGATAATTTATTAGATTTGTTGCATGATTCTCTCCTT
>NQLW01000087.1:1740167-1757812 GCA_002312845.1 Kalanchoe fedtschenkoi
GCGAGTTGATTAAAGGCGTGTGATTGGTTTCAGATTTACTCGGCGACCGATCGATGTTCTGGACCGGTATTTTCATGATCAGTGAGCAGTATCTCTCTTTACATTGATATGTTCGTTATATATGCTTGATTTATTGCTTTCATCAGTTTAATGATTCTCTGAACGAGAGGTCAAATTTGTGGAGATATTGTTTGTACAGCTTAATTACTCATATGATCAACATACAAGTTTCAGATGTTTGATAGTCAAGGTTGTGGTTGATCTCGGCTCATTTTTTGGGACTAGCACAAAACTTATGCTTAATGAGAAGCTTTATACTTGCACTGGGAAAGAGGCTCTTAGTTATTTCAGTGAGGATCATTCATTGTTCAATGTGTATCACGCAGGCTATCAGGAGCAGATGTTGCACTGGCCTGAGCAGCCAGTCAATATAATTATGAAATGGTTAAAGAACAAGAGCTCCTCGTTGGTCGTGGCTAATTTTGGTTGTGGAGATGCACGAATTGCAAAAAATGTGAAGAAATAAAGTGTATTCATTTGATCTCGTAGCAAATGATCCTTCGGTGCTTGCCTGTGACATGTCAAATACGCCATTGGAGTCTTCATCAATAGATGTTGCGGTATTGTGCCTCTCATTGATGGGAGTTAACTATCAAAGCTTTATTCAAGAAGCAAATAGAGTGCTCAAGCCAGGTGGTTGGTTATTGATAGCGGAAGTGAAGAGCAGGTTTGACCCCGAACACAAAGGGAGCAGACCCAAAAGTGTTTATAAAAGCTGTTTGCGAGCTTGGATTCACATCAGAGTTAAAGGACTTCAGGAATAAAATGTTCATCTTACTATACTTCAAGAAAAAGGATCATCAGAGTTCAGATTGTAAGCAAATGCAATGGCTAGAGCTGAATCCGTGTTTGTACAAACGCCGATGACAACATGTCGTGCAACGGAACTATGATACTCTGGCTTTGCACAAAATTTGGTGTTATAGTTTTGATGTTAGGCTTTGTTTGTGTTGGATACTCCTAAGGATCACCCCTGGGTAAGAGCTGGGAAGACTTACCATTAACTCGGGTATGCATTTTGGCTCACTCAATTTAATAAATTAATTTATAAGAAAGCATTGCCAATTTGATTTGCAAAAAAAAAATCAAGATCATTATTCATACTGCTGTTGCAGCACTAAATTTAAACTCTGCCAAAATTAAAACTGAGAAAATGCTCATCCAAATGGTTGAAATTGAATTGAAAAGAGAAAGTTGGCTGAGGAAGTTAGCACTGGTGAACAGTTTATTCACCATGGATGTGCTTACTGCTGGAGATTTTAAACAGAGTAGCAATCAAGCTTTCTATTGATAGATTTCATCTTTTCTCTTTTCAAGTTTTACACAAAAACTTTCTCTAAGCTTGATGATGTGTAATTTCTGGATTAGTGAACTATTTGTTCACCATAGTGAAGTTCATCTGGTAAAAAAATTTGATGTTGGCCTGACTTGTTTGATGCTTTAGTTTTTAACAGGCTTAACGATGGATTTCGTTATGGAAAAAATTCAGACTTATGTGGCAGCAAGTTAGTCACAATGGAAAAGTGCACCGTAAGCGCTAACAAGCCAAAGTCCACAAATCTAGCCTTGAAGAACATTTCCAAGTCCACAAGTGTCCAATTGTAGCACCACTCGCTGCTCAAATATTACAAAAGCCCCAACATTTGGTGTTATATTTGTAGTGGTCACTGTCATTGCGGCGGTGACCATTTGTGGATGTTTAGAAATTATTGAGAATTTTCCTATAGGTTTGGGTAATTTTTTTACAGTGAACATGTGTTCACTATATTGATGATGTGACAAATTAATGAGGCTCAATTAGACATGAATAATGGTGAACTTGTGTTCACCATAGTGCACGGTCAATTCACCATGGTGAACTAAACATTCACTATCAAACTCACCATGGTGATCATAGTTTTTATGTCCATAAAATATAAATTAACTATAAAGAATCAAAAAAATCAGAAATTTATGTGTGCACTGCCCTCTCATATATGTGTGTACCATGGTGAATTTAAAATTCACTATCATATTCACCGTAGTTAGCATATTTTTTATGTCCGTGAAATATAAATTCACTATAATAAATAAAAATATCAAGAAATTTCTATGTGAATTACTCTCCTTTATAATGGGTGAACTAGAAATTCAACATCGCTGGAATTTTAATCGTTCTTAGTTTGTCTTTTTTTAAAAAAAATTGAGTTTTTAAATTTTTTTTAAATTTTTAAATTTTTTTATCCATTAGATTTGCAGTGTCTCAAAATTAGAAACTCATAATTATCTCACTTTTGGATGTGCCTCAAATGAGTGGCCAAGATTTGTCCACTATTTACAACGGGAAAGGTGTCCACTATATATAGAGGGGAGGGATCCGTTGAGAACCTCCTTAAGTTGAGAACCATTATGGACAATTCTGGACCAATCATTATTTACATGAAACAACAATGTATTAATTATATGGTTTTCTTTTTTGAGTTTATTTATTATTCTTTATTAATCATATGAGATTCATTTTTTATTTATTATGAAACAAATTTACTTGACATTTTGAGATTTTATTTTTTATTTGATTTACCAAATTTTTTATGTCTAGATTCTTTTTCTAATTTTCAGATTTTTGAGGAATATAAATAGTGAACATTTTTTGGACTATATTTGTTTTATATTTTTATAATTTTTTTGAGCAGTGAACCTCCATGTGGTGAACATATTGAAACAGTGAACCTAAGTGGTGAACATATTGCAATAGTGAACCTCTACTTGATTTGTACATCAATCTGAGGACGACTCACAAACGAAAGTGCTGGATGGAGGAGGAGAGAGACTCCAATTGAATATGTTTTGAGTGATTTATGCAACAACATGAATTATGTGATTAAGGGGTGATTTCGTTACCAAAACAATAAATTTAATAAATGTGTGACTAAAACGTAAAAGGAAACTAAATAATAAGGATAATTAGATTAATTAATATCAATTTCAAATAATTAAAAATGTGTAATAAATAAAACTTTAAAAAGAAATAAAATGATTTGTACACGTTTGACCACAACGGTTCTCAATTTAAGGAGATTCTCAAATGATCCACTTTCTATATATATATATATATATATATATACATTCTTGTATGAAAATGCGCTTTAAAGACTTGTTGTTGCTGGAAAAATGTCCTCTAAATCAAATGAAAACCACCATAATCACAAACAAGGCAATCATTTATAGGATTTGAGACCACACTCCAAGCTTAAATTCAGCAACGTGCACCCAATAGGATGAGGTGTACATGCCAAGTAGCACTGTGGTTAAAGCTTCAAACCTAACTAATCTTTATAAAATGTGACACGAATTGACTTTGATCATGTTGAAATTTTGATTTTTTTAGGATTGCCATCTTTGAGTAATGCAGCTTTTCTCTGTCGTTTTTTTGCTGGTGAGGAAACCTTCCTTGGTTTTGCGGTCAGATATTTGAGTCGGTAGCTGACAAGTGATAGACCAAAAGTGTTATATTTCCCAGCACTACTAAAAGCTGCTTCTGCGTCACAATTCCTTTTGAAAATCACCTTGGCAACACTTTTCTTCATAATTTCAGTTTCTGACTCATGTAAAGGACCATAGCAGCCAAATATTTTATTCAGATCATTCAGTGTCGGAACGGCATTCAGGTCTGAAAATTTCAAAAGAAGTGCCGTCCGCATTGTTCCGTCTTTATGTTTGCCAAGCACTTGCTTACCAGATGTATCATGTATATCTCCAAGCTCATGATTGCCACTGGTGGGATCTTGGGTTTTATGATTTGGAGATAAATGAAATTGAGGATCCTTTTCTGATCTGAGAATGGGTAAACCCACTCTGGCTGAATGTTCATCTAAAACCATTCCCAATTCTTTATGAGAACCCATGAAACTCTTATTGGCGGCACTTCCTTCAACAATTTGGGCAGTCCAGCAGGAGTCCTCAACATGTTCTGAAAGCGGCATTCTGTGATCAGACTTAGGTGTCCTTTTCTCAATCTTCTCAGTAGACTCTTCCACAAAAAAATTTGTGGCCTCAGTTGAAATGGGACAATTCAGGCAACATAAGTTCCTGAATTGCGAAAAGAATTCAACAAGAGTAACTAAACGGTCGTGATTCTTCATGGGGTCTACAGCTGTCAACGACAGCTGCTTGAATAACCCAACTGGAGACAGAGTGTCTGGTACACTCCTCACAGTTGGGGATATATAAGCATCTCTAGCTGACATGCCTGTGTCATCTTTCATCTCCGACTGGCAAAAAGTTTCATCAACTTTGTTTTCCGAAGAGTTGGCTTCTTTTCTCACCTTATGCTTTGGTTTCCTTTGAACTTCCACACGACTATGACAAAGATAAGAATCGTTATCGCACATTAAATTTGAAATGTTTTTCTTCTTTTGTCTTTCATTCATACGACAATTGGGTCTGCTTTCATGTTTGAGAGGGTGCTCATCCTGATCCTTGATGATTACACTTTTAGATGGAAGAAAATGATGTTGAACATTAGGCTCTCTTCCATCCACACTAAGAAGGTTTGCATCATGGTCTAGCCAACCTCCAACTAGAGAAAATTCAGGCAGCTTTCTGTACCCCTTCCAGCGACAAAACGATGCCAGCTGAGCCATGTATTTTACCAGTTCAAGTCTATCATTGAACCCTTGTGGGGATTTAGCTGATTCTTTAAGATAACTAACAAGTTCGGAAGGTATAAAACTCTCGACACTTGAACATTCTTCATCCCCAAAGCCCCTTGGTCTGATCTTTTTGTAGATCCCTGAATTTTCAATTATCTGGGATTGAATATCGACATAAACATCTTGAGGCAAACAGGTACAAGACAATCCAAATTCCACTCGTCTAGAAACCTCATCTAATGCAGAGTCAACAGCAGAGTGAAAAGTTTCCATATCGCTCTGATTCTCCATTGCGGAGAAGTATGGCTGGAAGGGTTTTAAGTGTGTAGTTTGATTCCAAGCGAATGTCTTATCCCCAAAATAAGCAACAAGAAGTTTCCCCTCCTTGTAATGTCGGAGGGCTTCTTTTGATGAGTCAGCGGGGTCAAATATCTGGCCAGGCCACCATGGATGGC
The DNA here is from genome assembly GCA_002312845.1 of Kalanchoe fedtschenkoi. Classification (NCBI taxonomy): domain Eukaryota; kingdom Viridiplantae; phylum Streptophyta; class Magnoliopsida; order Saxifragales; family Crassulaceae; genus Kalanchoe; species Kalanchoe fedtschenkoi. The sequence continues at coordinate 1,745,314 of NQLW01000087.1, forward strand.
TCCTTAATTTACCCCACACTAGACTAGATGCGGAATATCCTGATTTAACAAGGGTGGTGGCAGCATGTGGCTTTCTTCTAGCGAAATTGAGCTTATTGAGGAGGATGTCCATTTTATATTCAGAAGCAGCAGAAGCATTAGTATTCCCCTGGGTAATACGAATGTCGTTCCGTTGATTGCAATTAGCCCCCAAGTTTCCATCCCTGCTACAATCAGCAGTGGCGCTCACCCCATAATTCGACATTTTAGCACTGTATAGCGGCACATCACCCCCGCGATCCATCCCAAGATTACTGCAACCAGCACCACATAAACCCCCAAAACCTAAACCCCTTCGGACAGCAGCATTTTCGAAACCGGGGGGATGATCGAGTAGGGCTTCTTCCTCAGGGACAGCATCTTCCACATCCAGTGACATAGTGGATACGCTAAACAAAGACGAGCAATGGTCGAGAAGAGTGTAGGATACCGACCTGGCTTCGATTGTGGAAGGAGATTGGCAGATTCAGGAAGCGAGAGGTGCCGCAACCAATTTCCTTACTTCATCTTCTCCTTATTCACGCGTAGGGGAAGGCCATCTTCGGCTCGCCCTGTGATTTTAATACATATGATCTGATTTGATTCGCAGGGCGTGATTCTTTTATCTATGTAGAAAGGAGATGAGATTCTATTCTAGTGTGTTCAACTCACCAACACTCAACTTAAATTTTAGGGAGAATTATAAAAAAGGGGTATGTACTACTGCTTCTTTCAATTTAAAGGGCATTACTATCACAATTTGCAATTTCAAGATTTTGGACTCTTATGAAATTTATTAATTTTCAATTCACCCTCATAAGTTTCTGTATTTATGAAATAAACCTGTATATTTAAATTTCAATGTCAACGTGTTGACTAATTCAATTAACACCTTTCCAAATTAATTAACTCAGTTCTGTTTTTATGAGTTCAGGCCTTACAATTATTTATATTTTAGAGCTCGTTTTTTATTGAAGTTGAATTAAACTGTTGGATAGTCTATTAAATGTATGGAGTACCACTAATTCATCTTTGAGTCTTCTAGTTAACAGTATTCATTCCAAGGCAAGGTAAGTATTTGAATTCTATGCCTCAAGTCCTGTCATACTATTTAGGCCCCATCTAATTCATTCCTACACTAATACATAAAATTGATGTTTGTCGAACTCATTCTTAATTTGTAAACTATATTGTTTGCATTTAGGTATAATTTTACCACCCTTCTTGGATGTCTGTTTTAGTATTTTCTTTTTGTTAATTAGCAAATTTATCTATTGCAATTTAGTAAGTAATATCAGTTTGAGGCATGGTGTTTCTATTTAGATTTGTTAATAAAACTTTTTTACGTGATTGAAATGGCTTTGATTTTTACACAGGCACCTCAGGATAGGAGACCACCCTTCTTGGCTGACTGTTTTAGTGTTTTGTTTTTGTTAATTAGCAAATCTGTCTATTTCAATTTAGTAAGTAATAACAGTTTGAGGCATGGTGTTTCTGCTTAGATTTGTTAGTAAAACTTTTTTACATGACTGAAATGGCTTTGATTTTTACACAGACACATCGGGATAGGAGAGTGAACACGAGTCTAGGAGAGCAACGAGTCATTAAAAAAGCCGAGCTGGCAAGCTGGATTACTTTCGTATTTTGTAGATTTTTTGAGAACTTAAAATCTTGTATCTCTATTTTTAAGGATTTTTTAATTCGCATAATTACAGCTGAGTTGGATTATGAGTTCTATCAGAACTATGCTGTAATTAGACTTGACTAAAATCTTATGATTTATTTTGTATACAATTTGTTGTCTCTATAATCTTATGAGTTACAGAAATATCATGTTAGCACCATCGATTAACATAGTTTTATGGTTTGGTTACTATTGCAACTTTAGAAGAAAGTTGTGAACTGATCCTTCAACTTAGGAACATACCACATATTGGTAGACTGGATTAGGACAAAGACTTCATCGATTTTGGTATGGCCGCCGTGTGGTTGATCGATACTAGGGACAAAGCTTGCGTCTGATCAGAGATGCGAGTGTTGAGATACAGGACGGTGAGGAAGCAGTAGATTGATGACGGTCGGTGAGGAAGCAGTAGATTGATGACGGAGTTGAAAGACTGGAACGAGTACAGAAGAAGGCAGAGAGATCAATTCGATTTTTGCGATCAATAGGTTGAAGAGGACTGAAGGGAATTGGGGAAAAAAATTCAAAACGGCATAGTTTCATCTAATACGGTATACTTGTCAGGTTATATCCATTTTCCCCTAATTTTTATTGCAATTGATATGTTTTATTATATATTTTTTGACTTTTAATTCAATAATTATAACATGACCTCAAAAATACTTTCATCTTGAGTTTACTAAATACGGTTTTCAGATTTATATCCAAATATTTTTAAAAAACAGAGATTTCTTGCCAGTAGCCATCAACACTAGATGATCACTTATTTTTACTGGAACACTACAACATAAGATCAGCCGAATGACGGGTAGATTAGAGCTGAATACGACTTCAACAAAAGGATATTCCAAAACGATTCATTACACAATACTAAAGCAGAAATTGAATGCAAATATTCCTGCTCTGTTTTTCATGAGATAGTCATCATATATGCATATGTGATATGATATCCAAATATTGGGCTTGCTAGATACTAAGTAATAAGTGACATGGTCAGTGCTAACAGTGTAAGACCTTAATATACAAATGTTACAAGATGGATCACCCTTGCTAAATAAATAATACAAGAAGCCTGTTAGGCCACTCACACGAACAGCTACAATTTTGAGGTGATGAGCCCGCCCCGGGAATCTAATAGCTTCCTTGACATGCTAGCAACAGCTATACTAAATAGGCAGTCTACTCGGAACCTTGCATCGGAACTATCATATGCTGGCCCTGGGACAACACAAATTTAAGAAATGAGGACACATTAGTTCATGGGGCGACATGATAGGCTGCCAAGTATGACATGCTTCGAACAAGCAGTACATGTGACTTTGCCCAAATGGATGCTAAAATCAGAACTCATTTACAACTCATTCTGTCGAAAGAATCTGATACAGACACACAAAGAGAGAGTCTTTTAATATAAAAAAATTTAAAAACCCCAAAAAGGCTCTGAACTATTACCTCTTACACAATTACGGTCCGAACTACCATGATTTTCCAAAAAGTTGCAATAAAAAAACTTGGACTGATTTTGGATGCTTAAGATCAGTTTGTTTGAACACTTAAATATAACTGATCTTATTAATTTTGTTGAGAATTATTGATTATCTTATATAATAACATAATAGGATAATAGGATGTCGCGATCCCGGTCGGTTTGTTTCGGTTTGACACCGATCAGTTTGGTTCGATTTAAAATATTAGTGATCTGGTTCGGTTTTAAATTTTCAGTACGGTTTCAAATTTTAAAAAATCACTAATAATTCGGTTCGATTTTTAATTTTTTCAAACCGAACCGATTCAAACCGGTCGGTTCGACGGGTACTCTGCCTAGTTGAGTATGAAAAGACATCGTTTTCTTTATGTGCGCGTAACGATATTATTTATTTTGATAACCAAACGACGTAATTTTCGCACACAAATCTAAATCTTATAATAATATTAGTTTATGAATGTAATATAAAATTTTATTTTAGAAAATCAGTCAATTTTTTTTTCATCGCACCCTTTTTGAAAATCATGGTAGTTCGGACCGCAATTAGGTAAGTGGTGGTAGTTCATGAACCCTTTTGGATTTTATCCCTAAAAGAATAGTGTGATTTGTTTTGTAGGCGGGCATGTAAACAATGAATCACAATAGAACTCAGGACTCAAGTGAAGATTCATTTTGTGTGAATCTCACATTAATAGAGAAAGCAGCCAGTAAAAAAATAACATGGCCTCATCCTTTCAAGTCAGGAATGTTCATAGGAGAAACAACGCAAGCGGTCTGCTAGATTGACCACGTCTAAACCTATCTCAAGACAAAATGAGCATGGTCTCTATATGAGTTCTAACAAGGTACAATTCAATATGAGGACTGAAGATTATTTGGACATGAAATACACATAAATGAGCCTGTTAGAGGTATGATGCAGTAAGTTTGATACAAAACAGAGCAGAAGTTAATGCACAACGGATACAAGCAAGATGAGTATTGGATCACATGTAGATCACGAAAAGAGTAAGTGTAGGGCAAGGCTCTATGATGTGTGTATGATCGTTTACCTTGTGCCACCTACTTAATTTTGTCTATCTCTGACCTCTGAGTTGCTTATAAGTATGCAATGAATAAGAATTCGGCTTTGTTTACGATAAGAAGTTACTTAAATCAAAGGCAAGTTTGTTTAAATAAAATGGTGTTTGGCCAGGTTATGTGTAGGTTACAATGGAAGACTAATAAAAGGATTTTTATAAAGGAACCCCTCTAGAATCTCACCTTTTTACTTAATTAGTGTTCTCTTCTAATTATGAACAAAGATAGCTGGTGTGTTAACTATGATAATAGAAAGAGATGTTACCCGGGAATTCACATAATTCATCCCTTGTGAATAAGATCCCTGAGAAGCCTAAAGCAACACAGCCATAAGTCAGCAAAAACTACGAGTAAAACTGGTATGAGCATTGCAATTTCAAACAAATTCTACCAGCACATTAGACTCTTGCGGATGTACTCCTGTATCTTTCTTGGCTGAAGCATCTCCACCTTTTGCTGTACCCTTTGTATCACCCTGTAGAACAGTCCAACTCAACGAGCTTACAAAGACCATATATCCGAGGTGACGTTAAAAACAAAAGCGCAAATTGATTGATTCAAAGAGGGTTATCAAATGAAATATGCATACCTCGATCTGCATTGGTCAAGCAAGGCCATGAAAAAGATGAGAAGCACAGGATACAATGTTAAAGTCAAGCCACTAGTCAACTTTCAAATCATCAGAAAATAAAAAAAATAGGGAAGGGAGAATATTATCATAAGTTGAGGATGACCAGTCTCATAATACCTCTCTATACTGATTAAGATAGAGTCTAAGGGGATCGATGTAATCCTCAAAACCCAAAGTGCCCATTGCCCAAAGCAGATCATCTCCATTCACAGTCTTCCTCTTCTCCTTCAGACATTTATCACTAGCCCTAGAAAAAGGAGGCTCAAACATTACAAAGAACCAAACAGCAGCAGCCAGAAAATAACAGAAAACTCACTCGCTGGTAACGAAGCTGATGAACTCAGAGACACACTCCTGGACAGTCTCCTTAGCGTCCTTTGCAATCTTGCCGTTGGCAGGAAGCGCCTTCTTCATAATCCGACTGATGTTAGCGATTGGCAGAAACCTATCCTGCTCGCGAACATTGTTGGAGCGGGGACTGTGGTCTCCGCCGCTGTCGTGGCTCCCGCCGCCGCCAGGACTCGCTGGAGCTTCTGCCATGGACTTTAGTAGACCTGTGAATCGATATCTTGATTAAAAAGCCCTAAAACATCCGGACCGCGCAGAATCAATGAAGAAGCCTGACAATTCTGAAGCGAAGGATGATTCGTTGGGTTCAGGGTGGTAGAAATTGAGAAGGAGAGGGAAATGAAGGTACCTTGGTTGGCTGTTTGCCGCACAGGATCGGACGCTGGACAAGTGGAAGAAAGTTTAGAAACAGATGAACACTTACTTTTTAAGCTTTCATAAGGTTAAGTGTTTACGAGCGCAAAAATGGAGAGAAAGGGAATGGTAAGAAAGGATTACCGAATTTTATTTGAAGAGAGGTATTTGATGAACACCAGATTCCACAAAATTATCTCTATACATTTCAATTTTTTTATATATTTTATTTTTATATGTAAGATTATTTAAATAATTTATTTTTTCTTTTTACTTTTATCCTTCTAAATTTCTTATAAATTCAATAACATTTATTTTTTCTCTCCACTCTCAAATCCTTTTATTTTCCCTTCCAAATCCTTTCGTTTCGACTCTCTCAACACTCGAGAATAAAGTAACTATTCTCATTATTGTTTTTACTATTTCTTTATGTTTTATTTTCTTAAAAAAAAATTTACACACATTACTAACCAATTTTACTAATTAAAAACTATTTTTTACCAGTATGTATTTAATAGTTTCTCAATTCAATTCAAATGAATCAAACCTTTCTTTCCAAATGAACCAAACCTCATTCTCTTTTCAAAACCCACAACCACCACCAATCATCATTGACAACTACAGAAGAAGAACCCTTCTTCAACTTTGTCCTCCATCTTCATTTTTAATAACTACAGAAAATCGAGGGACGGTGTCGCCGAAGCTTCATTGGAAGCTAAATAGGAAATATTGTTTCTCCAAAAAGATGCAGCTCATACTCTATGTTTAATTCACTCCTTCAAAAAGGACCGGTAGGTCTTTATATAGGCACGAAAGTCTTTCTAATTTATAAAATTACATGTTCAACTCTGTCTAAATACACAACACACCCTACAAAACAATGATTGTACACCAAACAACCCATATCGAAATTAACTTGTGCAAAAGTCATACTGCCCTGCTACCATGCTGAACTGCCAGTTCTGTTCATCACCCCCCCTCAATCCTAATGTGCAAGAAATTCATGATTCTAACCTTGGAGCAAAGCATTGCAAGTTGATTAGCGGGCAGCGACTTCATAAAGAGATCGACAGGTTGATCGGAGGTGGATAGATGTTGTGAAGCAATGAATTTAGAGGAAACATATTGTCAAAAAAGATGATAATCCATCTTCACATGTTTGGTGCATTCATTGAAAATAGGGTTTCGGGAGAGCAGCTTGATTGGCACAACAAAGAAAAATTAGAGAAGAAATTGGAACACAAATAAGCAAGCAATCGAGCAAGCCATGCCAATTCACAACAAACATCAGCCATAAAGTAATATTCAGACTCCGTAAAAGATTGAGATACAGTGGCTTATTTCTTCGTGCACCAGAAGATGATATTGGAACCAGCAATACATAGAAGCCAATAATGAACCAATGAATACTGGGATAAGATGTCAAATCGACATCACAATAGGTAGATAAATGCAAAAGACAATCCGTAAAAAGAACATTGATAGGGATTTGTGTGGTCCTGATCCTTTGCTGATAGATTTTCAATTTGGATGAAGCAGATGATCCGACTACAACTGCTTTGGACGTTGTGCCTTAGCAAGCGACACCCACTTTGGAAGCGTTATTGATCTTGCGGAAGTACAATCAACCTGACAATGAAGGTCTTTGTACCTGCTAGCAATCGAAGAACAAATAAGAATAAGATGAATACGAACCTCAATTTACAAATCTGAATGAATAATAAATATGAAAAATAGTATTTGAGATTTTGAAGATAAGTAAATGGGCGATCTAGTTGACACGCCCTTCTGTGAGATCCATTAAATCAACCATGCTCTGTTTTAATTGCTGGAAAATTCCAGCCACATACATCTCAGATTTTGAGAAATTAGCATTGAGGCATGTGTGACTAGCAAACATTCCTAAAGTGTCTTTGATTAGTTCTAGGGATGGAGTGTCAGCCTTGCTAAAAATTATAAGATCATCTGCATAGCTAAGATTCACAATATTCAGTTTGTCACACCTTGAGTGAAAGCTAAAATTTGGAGATTTAAGAGTTTGTTGCTCGAGAGTTTTAATATTATAAAATGACCACGTTTGTTCATAAGTCAAGTAACCAATATGTGAGTTAGTTTAGGTGTAAAGGTATTTACTAAATTTTAATTAGTAAAAAGTTTTAATTTTGCATCCTCTTTAAAAAATAAGATAGTTCGGATTTTATTTAAGTATGTGATACATATTATGGTCTTATTTAAAGTTTTCTCTTTTCAGTAATATGTGTATTCATTTTTAGCCATCAGCCGGCTAACACCATAAATGCAGCCCTTTCTCGCCGATGACATATAATACATCTACATGCATCGGCTCAAAGCAGCAGATCTGAAGTCCTGCGTCACCGCCGTTCTGAAGCAACTGGTTCACGCCGCTCTCAAGTGACACTAAATAGCATTTTAAACATCCGAACAATCATATTAAATTAATTAGGATTTTGGAGTCAATCGACAGTTATAACGGAGATGAAATATAAATTTTTGTGGCCGGTGCAAATTTTTGATTGCACCAAGAGTATCATGCTTCCATTCAGATGGGTGCCCTTTTGAAAACAATGTCGTTTTAAACTATGTTCAATCAAGTCTAGTTTAAATTATATTCATGAAGTCCAGCACATTATTCGGGCACTTAAAATGGTAAAACGAGTTATTTTAAGAATGTTGTCAATGCATGCATGAGAGATAGGGCGAACGAGAGCACAGAAGGAATGGAAATCCCTTTGATGGAAATGAAAAATAAAGATTAAAAAATTTAAATAAACATAATTTTGGCAACAATTTAGTTAGGACTCAGTGAAATTATCTAAAATATTTACAGATCTACTGAGTAATGTAAAAGGGCCTCCAGAATAAAAAAAATTATGATCTACTAAATGATACCATAAATTTTTTTTTAAAAAAATACTAAGATAGTACGTATCCTTATTTTACAGTTTCCCCTTATATGTATGATGGTTCATAAACAACATTATAAAATTTTGAGGAGAATAATCCTAATAAAAAATATGTTTATACCATAGTTATAAAAATCGGACCGGTGATCAAACCGGTCAAGCGTCCAGTTCCCGATTCACCCGGCCGGCTTCACCTGTTTGACTACCGGCCGAATTTGAAATAAGAAATGTCGTCTTTAAACTCATTAGGACTAAATTCGAACCCCATTGCCATCATTTTCAGCATCTTAATAAATTAATTTCCGATGCAACTGCCTGGTTCATCCGGTTATTTCCGGTTCTCCGAGCAACCCGATACATAGGGGTGCAAACAAGCTGATACACTCACGAGTAGATCAAGAACGTACTCGTTCAATACTCGTTCGATTATAAACAAGTTAAGTACGAGCAAAAATTTTAGGCTCGTTTAATAAACAAGCCGAGCTTGAGTAAGTTAATACTCGACTTATTTATGTTTGTGAACAAGCTCGTTTAATACTCGAATATAACACATTTATTATTCGAACTATACTCGTTTAGTACTACTCATTTAATACTCATTTAAAGCTTATTTTACTTATTTAATAATTATTTTACAATGGTGCTTTCTACTTATTTTATTTCTTCCTTCAAAATAAACAATACAAATACACAAGCTTAAAACACGATCATTTTGTCTATTAGAATTAGGGCTTACTATATTTTTTTCTCCATTCGCTCTTCCCATTTTTCTTCACGAAACACGGCCGAATAGCCGGGTCTCTGACACAGTCGAACGAAACTCGGCTTTTTTCTCGTCCACAAGGTCCAACGTCATGGCCGTAGTCATCTAGTGCCAGCACCACCAATACGGCGGTTGTTGTACATCGCTTGCGCCACTAACGCGGGGGTAGTCGTCCAGTGACAGCCGGATGAAACCTAGGTTTTTATAAACCTTTCCAGCTCATCCTATTTGCGGCTCATCCAATTCGTGTCCAACATAAAATCTCAGATTCAACTGCTAATCCGATTTTCACAGGTTTGCAAAACTCAGTTTTGATTTTACAAACTCTTGATTGAGTATAACATAGAAACTCAGTTTAGAATCCAATTTGTGATTCAAATGCTTGGTTTTGTGGTCTATTTAATTGTATAATTTCAATTTAATTTCATGGCTCACCATCCAATTTGAGTTTTGTCTGTTTACTTGTATAAACTTAGTTTCAGTTTCAGTGTTTCGTTTCAGTTGTCTATTTTGCATCCCAACATTGGAGATACCTGCATGTGTTTTGCGTCCCAACATTTTGCAAACGAAATTACTTGTATTTAGTTTCAGTTTCAAATGCTTGGATGGCAGCCAACTGCTTGCTATAATTTTGATCCTCTTCTCACATCTTATTATTTTATTTATATTTTCTGTGTTTGACATGTAATTTTTTTATTTTTGCTGTATTTTTCAGATATGGAAGATGACTTAGTTCGAGGAGATAACATTGAAGATCCTAGAGATTCATCTCCGCTTCTTGAGTATCAGTTTCATGGCTCTTTTCTCAAATGTTTTTATAATTTTAGTTTCTCCATCAAACTTTATTATATGGAACTCTTATGATATTCATAGGCGCATATATGCTCATAGTTGTGCTCTCTTGATTTGAAAAAACAGCTGGATGAGCTGGTGGAAGTTTTGCTCAAGCTTGAAAGAATGAAGAGAATCAAAAGAGTTCAATTTAATATTTTTTTTGGAGACCTCCAAATCTGGATCACAACTGGTGATAGATTTATATCTTTTGTCTATTGAAAAAGTAAAACTTAGAAATAGTATTTTTTTTTATCAAAGTTGCACCCCTCTTGTTTGTATTTTCGTATTTTATGAGCTCGATTATTAGCTTGTCGAGCCTAATTCGAATAGTTTTTGGCCGAATTTGAGTAGTTTTTTAGCTGATTTTGAGTAGTTTAGTTATATTTCGATTTCAAGTAGTTTTTGAGCCGAGCTTAAATAATTTCCGAGCCGAGTTTCGAGTAGTTTGAAACATAACTCGAGTTCGAATAGTTTGCGAGCCGAGCTCGAGCTTAAGAAAAAATTAATGAGCCGAGCTCGAGCATTACTAATAAAAGCTCGTCTAGTTCGAGCCAATGCAAATATTAATCGAGCCGAGTTCGAATATTACAATACTCGGCTCATTTGCACTTCTACAGATATGAGTATGTAATTCGGACCGGTACTTGGTCCGTTTTCTAGTCCAACCGGCTGGTCCGGTCCGGTTTTTAATAACTATGGTTTATACAAAACGTGAAATATACGCGATATGAATGAATGTTCCAAACAAACACGACCTTCACAGACCATGCGACACCAAAAACAATCATCTTCTTTGTACTCTCCACAACAAGTACAAATTTAGTAAGACTTGATTTAGCACACAGTTTAGAAATTGGAAGTGTAAGTTTCAACATCAGCGCGCAGATGGTCGTGAGATGGATTCGTCCAAAGAGAGGTAATTATCAGTTGGACCCATGTCCAATGAGCCATTATTGAGGGAAGAACGTACCGAAAGGCGCGACATGTCATCCGAATTGCCTTCCCTTGCTGCCTCTGCTCCGCGCTCGATCGAGAGAGCATCTTGGATTTCCTTGATAACTTCTGACATTGATGGTCTCATGTGTCCGTGAGGCCGGACACACATCAGAGCCTTCTCCGCTATCTTCCACATGGACTGAACGTCATATTCACAGCGTAGGGAAGGGTCGATGATGCCTTGAATATCTCCACTCTCAATGTGTTGCTTTGCCTGTAAAACCATCATTCACAATCACATCAGTTCATCAGTCCAGGGCTACCAAGTCTCATTTATTATAAAAAGAATACAAAAGCATACTGAAAAGGCAGTCAAAAGATACTAGCTTCCTACCCATTGGACAATATTACGGCAGTTTGCACCGAAATTCTCGTTAGATATAGCTTCTTGGCCAGAAATCAGCTCAAGAAGTATGACACCAAAACTATAAACATCACTCTTGTCCGTTAGTTGTTGAGAAATGTAGTATCTGCATCAAGAAACACAAATTACTGCACTGTTAAGAAAAACTTATCTTGCAAAACCAAAAAGATTCAGAACTAACAGAAATACAAAAAAGCAGGAAAACAGTGACATCTACGCTTTTGTTGCCAGTTTTTCAAAGAGCCAAGTAACTGGAGCAATATACCAGGAAAGTATTGCCCTTACTCTGGATCTAAATATCCAACAGTTCCTCGTACTATGCTTGATACATGGGAGGCCCCCTCAACTGCGACAAGTTTTGAGAGACCAAAATCTGACACCTTAGCTCTCATGTGTTTGTCAAGTAGAATATTGCTGCTTTTCAAGTCCCTGTGGATGATAGCCGGAGCGCATCCAGTGTGAAGATACTCAATACCTACAACACCGAAAAAGTTAAACAATTTCCTCCAGGAAGAAAATTGCTAAATAAAACAAAAATTGCCATTACTGATCTGTTCACACCTTTTGCAGCATCTTCGGCAATCTCCAGTCGCTTGATCCAGTTGATATTACTCACTCCTAAATTTGTACATTCATGAGCAAACTCATGTTCTCTAATGTTGGTATATTTTTGGAAGGTAAGGCAAGACACGAAAGTTTTCATCTTTAATTTTAATGTTGAAGCGCAAAGACCCTTATATCATAAGATTTTTGCATGAAATTTCAAACAGAGAGAGAGGAAGGGAGGGAGAGATGTCTATAATAGAAAAAGTTCCTCCGCCTAACAAAATGGTGCTCTGGATCATATAATCAAAACCAAACAGGCTTACCATATATATGTTCCTTGAGTGTTCCATTATGCATGAATTCATAAACTAGCATGCTTTTCCCATCATCCTGGCAATATCCAAGAAATTGCACTAGGTTCCGATGATGTATCCTTGAAAGAAGAGCCACCTACAAGAAAAAGACCTCATC
>NQLW01000087.1:1759032-1773820 GCA_002312845.1 Kalanchoe fedtschenkoi
AGACATTGACATTGAAGGGGATCATCTTCTTGCCTAACTAATGACAGTTTCTTTTTATCTTTCTAATGAAATTTGGTATTTTTTCTCTGCATTGTGTCAAATGCTCCATGACAGCAATTGATGGACTGCATATATATACCACCTAACCTAATTAATACTCAACAAGCCAATGCATATTCCATCTGCAGCCTAAAAACTTAGCTTCACATTAGAAATAAAATAAAAAAACAGTAAATCTTTACATCAAAGTAATCCTTGGTTGCGGATCTGAGTTACATTCTACCCACGTCCAAGGTACAGGAAGGCAAGGGTCACCACCCTCTTGAGTCCAATTCGCTGGTCCATAATGTGAAACTACACTTGCAATAACTTCACCTGTGCAAGAAAACAGTATGATGACTTCGTATATGGTAGAAATATTTTTTTCTGTTTATATCTTTCATGACAAAACAGCCGGAAAAGTTGTCATCAAAGAAGATGAAGATTATAAAAATTACTTTACAATAAATGCAATGCCAAATGATTGTGCAAGTCCCTTCCCTACTTTCAAGATTTTTCTGAACTGGAGAAATATGAGGTAATGATAACAAAAAGGGCGACAATATTTAGAGGGACTACCAGTACACTTACCATCAGCAGAAGCGTCAGCTTTCTGTACATACTTGCTGATTTCCATTGCATTAATAAGGGGGCCTTGAGTAGAATCAGGAGTTTTTGCAAACTTGAAAGACAGTACAAACGGAAGGGTTATGTTGATAAACCCAGGTTCATATATACGATATTTTCCTTGTGCATTTTCCTGAATATTAACAATTGGTTTGCTGAGATCAGGATTTCCCGGTAGGACAAGCCTAAACTTCCGTGACTCATTTGCAGCCAAATCTTCAATTTCAGCGAAGTAGGTCACCGCCCATCCAAAACCTGGGAAACCATCCAAGTTCAGGCGATATGTCAATGACCCACTTCGTCCAACTACAGCTGTTTGCATCACCTTTACTGGTGGTCTCTCATCCTTATTAGCATCGATAGGCAGGACTGTGGATATTCTTTCAGTACCAGCAGCAACATCAACAAGATAATTAGCCTTCTTTACTGTGTCTGAGGCCCATATTCTATCAAATGGATCTTCAGGATACCTAATATAACACGTTGAATCAATGAACTAGTCAGTGAACGTCTATAGCATACAAACAATATTCAAGCCCAACAACTTATCAGCAAAAAAAAAGATCCATGGCCACAAATGAATTTTTTCATCCAAGATACCAATAGGAGTTCAACATGATTGAAATGAATTTATATGCGCCACCTTAAACAGAAATTTGATTTGTACCTCACTGGGGCATCACTTTCTGCACCAAAGTTTATTCGAGCAGAAACACCGAGGTAATACTGGTTCTCATATTTTGTGTAGTAAGCTGATCCATTAAATTGCCGGAGCTCAAGGGTAGAGATAAATGGCTGACCGGTGTTACCATTATATAAGCAGACACTTTCAGCTGGTTCTGTTGCAAGAAAGATTAGCTCTATAACCTCAATTGTATTAGCATCCGATATCACAATTGTAGACCAACGCGTAGGCCCAACAGATATGTCAAATTTCGGGTACACATTGTTGTTGTCAAAATTCCCATACAAGAAGGTTGCTCGAACGAGGTACCTAGTCCTGGGTGTGACATTAAGGGTGTAACAATACTTCCTCGTATCCGCAGGAAAATGTCTCACAGTCATATATTGTTTGCGCGTCTCATTTGCAACAGCTATTCTGGCTGTTTGTCCAAAAACCATGTGAGCATCAGGAGTCCAGTTAAGACCAAGTTCATCTGTAAAACTTTCTTCACCTCCACAATCTAAACTTACAAAACCTGCAACCCGGTGATACATATACAAAAATCACAGTTCCAGAGTGAAACATCTCAAAAAAATTAAAATAAAAACAATTCTTGTTCAACCAAGCCACATGATTTGATACAGCCAAAATTTCAAATGTCAATGAACCTTGTGCACTATTGAACACAAACATCATGAGAAAATAAACTAAATCCAGAATTTATTAGACCAATCATCATGTTCTATGATATCACCTTACGGGGTTTCTTAAATGTATACAGTTTACAAGGTGGTTAATACAAATCACATGAAAAAAGTGCAAGTCATTTGGAGAAATTCAACCCCCATAATGGAAAGAGGCGGCATATTGAATATGATGTAGTGACAAGGTACTCAAAATCAAGTTAGTATCAAAAGCAAGATTCATGAATGTAGCATCTTCACTATAAGAAAAACAAGCCACATGTAACCTAAAAGGCATTGCTATTAGACAAAAAACAAGGAAATGCGATAGCAAATCATCATGAAACCTGGCATCTGAGCTGTGGAGGAGCCAAAGAGAAGAGGAGCGAAGATGAAAAACCAGAAGCAAAGATAACTTGTCTCCATGGAGCATAAAAATAGGAAAAAGGGGGCATGAACAGCGGAAAGGGACTACTAGTATGGCGGAGCTCCGAGATGAAGAAGAAGAAGAAAAAACTGTGCAGTGCTGAAAATGGTCGTCATAAAACCAACGAACCCATTTCAGAAAGACAAGCAACCAGGACTGAAAGTGAGAGTGAAAGTAGGGATTTTTAGGTCGATATAATCTTGGAGAGAATTATAAAGTGTGAAAGTAGGAAAGAGAATATTAAGCTTTTTCTGGCACTTGGGGGCGTGTAGTACTCATCAATTCAACTGCTCATGAGGCCTCAGGCAGGGAGATCCTATCTCTCCATATATCTTTGTGTTAGTGATGGAATTTCTAAGCAGATTACTAGCTGATATGAGCATAAAAAAAGAATTTGGATACCATCCTAAATGTGAGAAACTGAGAATTGTAAACTTGTGCTATGCTGATGATCTGATTATTTTCTCTAGAGCTGATATACCTTCTCTTGTGCTTATTCAGCAAACATTACAAAAGTTTTCTCTAAGTACAGGTCTGCATGCTAATATGGGAAAATCTGAAATTTATTTAGCTGGAGTTAACCCTCAACTTAAAGATAGCTTAAAAAGGACCCTAGGACTTAGAGAAGGGATATTACCACTAAGATATCTAGGAGTTCCACTATCATCTAAAAGACTTGGTATTAATGACTTTAGATTAGTGGTAGATTCTGTTCTTGCTAGAATTAATTCTTGGACAGCAAAGGCTTTATCCTATGCTGGTAGGTTAGTGCTAGTAAAATCTGTGTTAGCCACCATGTCTAACTATTGGGCTAGAATATTCATATTTCCTAAAGCAGTAATAAAAGAGATAGATGCTAGGTGCAGATCTTTCCTCTGGGCAGGTAAAGAAACATCAAAAAAAAGTCCCATTGCCTGGGAGGATGTATGTAAACCAACTAAAAATGGTGGGCTGGGAATTAGAAACTTCATGCTTAATAATAAAGCTCTGATTTTAAGTCAGGTCTGGGACATTCTTTTAGGCAAAGACTCTTTATGGATTAAATGGATCCACATGTTCTTCATCAAAGGCAGGAATCTTGTTAATATCCAAATGCATGCAAACATTCCATGGATAACCAGAAAAATCATTAAATGTGCTCAAGAATACCCAGGTATGGTCTCCTATAACAATTCTGATATTTCTTGGAATGCTTCAGGTAAACCTTATACTACTTCAGCTACTTACTTTTATCTGTTAAATGTGAATAGCTTGCCAATATTTGAGTTCACAAACATCTGCTGGAATAAACTGGTACTACCTAAATATGCATTCATTACTTGGTTAGCATGTAAAAAGAGACTGTTTACAAAAGATAGAGCCAATAAATTTGGAATCTCCACGGATCTGAGTTGCCCATTATGTTCAGATCATGAGGAATCTATTAATCATCTGTTCTTTGAATGTGATCTATCTCAGGAAATTTTGAATCATCTTCTGAGCATAATGGGTATACCCACTATCAGTGGGGACTTGTTTTCTGTTCTGAGAATACTATTAAATGGTTATGCAGGTCCATCAATGAGGATGCTTGCCACCAGGGCTTCTGCAAATATCGTAATTTACACAATCTGGCGAGAAAGGAACCAAAGGCTGTTCAAGAATGAGAGGAAATCCAACATAAAACTCAAAGCTGAAGCAACATATGACTTGAAGATGGTGCTAAGCAAGATAAGCAAGATGAAAAAGACATTCAAAAATATAGAATGGGCTGGTAGAATGGGTATAACTCCTGAGTTTATCCAGAAAAAAACAGAAATACAGGGTGTATCTTGAAGATAGAGGCCTCTCAAACCTTAGCATCGCCACTCCTAACTGAGATGAGGGAAAATGGCCCTGCTTTCACCCCTCTAATGCATACCAGGTGGCTGGATTCTGAAAAAAATCCTGTTGTAATATTCTTAAGTTTTTAGTTTTCCCTAGATCAAGGGCTAAACTAGGTCCAAAAATGACCTGTGGTCATTGTTTTGTGTGGAACTATTGATTCCACAAGTAGCGAGCAGGGTACATATAATTCAGTTTGATCCTTGTAATTGTTTCTCTCTTTTTTGAAATAAATAACCAATCTTCCAAAAAAAAAAAAAACTGCTCATAAAATTAACATTACTTAATTAATGGTGTGGTCTGTGTTTTACTGCAATGTATTTTGAGGTTTGTTCATTAATGATGTTGACCACTGTCGGGTCGGAGTGTTTTATTTTATTTATTATTACATGAATTTTTTTTAGGATAAATTATAAAAATATATCCCGAACTATCGTCCATTTTCAAATTAAGTACCGAACTTTTAATTTCTTCAATTTCAGTACTATACACTTAATAAAATGAAAAAATTCATATAAAAAAACATATGTTGGGTCCGATATGTTTATGCAAGTTTTAAATTCTAGCTAAAGAGTTAGACTTACAAACTAATTCTCATATTTCATGTTAATTTCTCATTTTATTAAGTGTATAGTACTGAAATTGAAGAATTAAAAAGTTTGGTACTGAAATTGAAGAAATTAAAAGTTCGGTACTTAATTTGAAAATGGACGATAGTTCGTGGTATGTTTTTGTAGTTTACCCTTTTTTTTATGGTGTACTCCATCCATACGGTGTTGTGTCGTAGGAAGACGTATGTATGTACAGATAGCGCATGGATGAGGGTTTTTTTTAGGATAAAATTATATAATTAAAATTTTAAATTGAATTCAGAAGATATAATTAAAAATTTAATTAAAATTATACACATAAATATTTTTTTTACATATAATTAAAATTCGGGAGCCAGGTATTCCCTCCCATAGCAGGGGGTGTGATTTGACTGGAGAGTGGAAAGGCAGCTAACGAAAGAAAAGAAGGGATTTGGTTGCGATGTAAAAAAGCAAAGATAAAGAGTGTGAAGTGTGGAGCATGTCATGCACAGTGCGAATCCCACTAACCACTACCCTCTCCCTTGTCTTCACATTAAAAATCAGTGTTCTAAAAATCGTCGTTTCAGATAGATTAATAGTCAATTAATCGCTGACTGATGTGGAAATGCTCTTTCTAACCGTCTAAGTGATTAATTGTTCTAAATTTAAATTTTTTATAAAAATAATAACTTTTAAAAATATGTTTTTGATTAATTATTAAATTAATTATTAATTTAATAATTCTGATTAATCGTTCCGATTAATCCCGGCATAACCGATTAATTTCTAGGCATTGTGTTCACCGCTACTCCCTCTGTCCTCTTTTACATGTCACTTAACAGAAATTTTTTTGTCCACTTTTACTTGTACTTAACAATTTTCAATGTGTATTTAATATCAACAACTAGCTTAAAATGTCAAACATTAACCACTTCTTTATCATATTTAATACAAAAATTATTCGTAAACAATAATAATCTACTAATTTTACTTTTAACATGAATTTTTTTAAAAAATAGCAATCATTCATTCATTAAATTTATTCAACCGCTAATATTAATTTCAACTTAATATATTCAAATTATTTTAAACAACAAGTAATAAAGAACTGAGAGAGTATTGTTTAAAACTATGTATGATTGATTTGCTTTTCACGCGTTTTCATACTGACTTGTCTGTTCTTGGTTAATTCATCAACCCCTCGAACATGTTGACTATTTTCACTACTCACTTAGTTGGCGTTAATTTTGTTAAGGAGGGTTAACGGCAGCAGGTGGGCTGTCTGCTATCACAATGGTACCTTGCTTGCTTAATCCTTAAGGAAGAATAATTGACAGATCATTCAATCTCTCCTTTTCGTTGCATAGCACTTTAGTTAACACAACTAAGCAGGAGCAGCAGCTTCGACCTTTTGACCAACACTCAACGATCTCATTCTGGACCATCTCATTTTCTAATGGATTCAGTTTGAACAGTCAATTCATTACTTCATATAACTTATCTTTTGAGGATTCATGTCGAAAATCACAAGAAAATAATTAGAATTTCCTTTTTTACTGTCACGATTGAAGATTGAAATACACAATTAAATTTAATTGAATAGTAAAAGATGATCATACTAATATTAACACTATTGAAACTAGCAAATGTAACATTTTTCGTGTTTCTAAAGAATAGCATGTGTAGGGGTGTTCATCGGTCCAAAACCGGACCGGAACCGGTTTGGACCGGAACCGGAATCACTAAATGGTATGGACCGAAGACCAGACAGGATTTGAATCGGTCTGGACTGGACCGGACCGGATTCATAAAAAATTAATTAAATTTTAATAGAAATGTGAATTAAAAATAATTTTATATATATATATATATATATATATATATATTAAATAAGATATATATATATAAGTATTTTAATAAAATAAAAAAATTTATTGAAAAATTACCAAACCAGTCCATTTCGGACCGGATTTTTTCGGGTTTGGACCGAATTGGACCAAAAACCGGAATTCCAAAAATTGATGGACCGAAGACCGGACCGGAATCCTTCGATTCGGTCCGATCTATTCCGATCTGGACCAGATTTTGTATACCCCTAAACATGTGCACGATACACCATTTTTCAGAGAGATTTTACGTAAGCGTGAAAGTCCATTTAAAAAAAAAAGTATACCTTAGTAGTAATAAACGTATTAATAGTGCTAAGTTAAGTAAATCTGCTATTGGCTTAGGAGTACAATTAGCAGTCACAATAGCCGTAAGCTAATCAAAATACTTAGAAACAATATATTGTGCTACCAAAATTTGCATATTTTCTGTCGAAATAATAAATTTATAAAAAATTTCCGACATCATTCTGTCCAATTAAAAACTACGGATAATTTTTTCATGAAAGTCGGGAAGTCTTTGCAAACATACCGAAAGAAACACTTGCACTCGGTGCATGGCAAAAGTCGTCTCTATGTAATGGATGTTAGGATTGCATTCAATTTTGATGATTGTATCAGTTTTAATTGATTCCGTAAGATTGACATAATAGATTCAAGGGGAAAAACTCAAAAGAGATTCTGAACAATCACCATTTATTCAATTGCGGTTCGAACTACCATGCTTTTTAAAAAGAATGCTATGGAAAAAAATTGGACTGATTTTAGATGATGCTTAAAATCAATTTATTTGATTTCTTAAATATAATTGATCTTATTAACTTTGTTGAGAATTATGGATAGTTGAGTTTGGAAAGACGTTACTTTTTTTATGTACGTAAACTATATTATTTATTTTGATAACCAAACAACGTAATGTTCGCACACAAATCTAAATCTTACAATAATATTAGTTTAGGAATATAATGATAAACTAGATATTAATGCGCGTGCAAATGCACAGGCTAATATTTTATAAATTTGAATATAAATATTAATTTCATATATTATGTCATTTATTTTAAATATGTCATTTATTTTAAATATTTAAGTTATCATTATAGAAACTAAAATAAACCATTTCTATATTTACAACTTTTTTTATAGTAATGAAAATTTTTATATGATCATGCATTATATAATTTTCAATCTCGTTCTACTTTTGACTTTGAATATTGTGTTGTATAATTGAGCCTGAACGAAAACTGATTTCGCTTACTAGAACCTATGATAGAAAAAAGTTAACTATTACTTTTATTAATCATCATTGTAAAAGAGAGGATTTTTATCTAATTATACAACGTTGTATTATGTGGAACTTGAATATAAATTAGAACTCAGATGGTGAGAGAACCACATGCGGAATGAATATTTTTTTATCGGATTTTTACTTTTAGATATAATTTTTATTTGAATGATATAATTTTAAGCGAGCACTATTGATAGTGTGTCTTAATCTAGAGATCTGTATTTCTAAAAATATAACACTTTCCGCAAACCCCTAAATGGTTCATCCATACTTCTCAAATTATAAAATCTAAAAAAATCTCTTAACGTCTTGTCAAACACTATAAAACAATCATTCTTCATCTTATACTATAAGTGATCCAAGTACCTATTCTTGTTAACTAGTATTGCTGATCCAAATACCTGTTCTTGTTTCAAAAAGAAGAAGTGACAAGATTCGACTTAATGCAATTTTTAGTATGATTTTTCTTCAAACTAATAACTAAAGACAAAGTTCTCCAAATAAAGATCTTTCCTATATCGGCATATCCACATAAGTAAAAAAAAGTCTCATTGGGATTATTAGTAACTATATCCATTATAGTTTCATATATAATTTGCGTCTTTTACATTAAAGATGAGAGTAATTGCTTATGCTCCTAATGCAGAATGAAATTGTCATAACATAGTTCATCATAAATAATCTTATTTTCTTCAAATTGATAAAAAATACTATTTCATTATTTTCATAAAGAAATTAAGATAAAAAAGTTTTATTAGTACTTTTATGTCAAATCATTAAATTAATATCAAGCTTATGTGGTAAAATTTGGTAATATCTTAGTTGGTCCATCGTTAATTTTTCATCATATTTTCAAATGGGTCCAGTCTTAATTTGTTAAATTTATGATTTGTGTTACATGTGTCTATTATCCATGTAATTTTATTAGAATAAATAATATCGTAATAATTCTATTATCTTAGTTGGTGATTTAGAGTTGATTTTGTCTCTTATAGGTTAAATATGAAGGAAAGTGGCTTCGGAAGAGGAAAAGAACATGAAAAATGCAAATCAGGTCAAAATTGGATAAAAACTCAATTGCACAGACCAATATACACAAAAGAAAACTTCAGGGGCCAATCTGTAAAAAGACAAAACTTCAAGGATATTTTTACAATTTTCAAAAGTCAAGGGTTCAATTTGCAAAACTACAAAACTTCAGGGATAAATTGTAATTTTTGGAAATTCAGAGGCTAAATTATCAAAAGAAGAACTTACAGGGCAAATATGCAAATAACTAGGAGTTAGACACGATCCAACTCGTGCAGCCAGCACGGTCCAGCTTGAATCACTCTAGCACAATTTAGGTAGAGAGTCATTACTATAATTGACACGGTCCAGACCGTAATGACACGTGGCAAGCCCATAAATAGGTAGATTTGATGCTGATATCTTCAGCCATACTATAAGATAATTATAAGATGACATATCTACTATAAATAGAAGGTCTAGGGCTCATCTTAACATCTTCGCACACACTAGAGCCTTGGGATTCTACCGTTCAAGTTGAAGCATTATGAGACTAAGCTTCCCTCTAGCACTTTAGTTTTGCTATCATTATTATTATTGTGATTATATTACTATGATGTCTAGTGAGTAGTCTCCCTATTCTAGGATTTTATGGATCTTAGGTTGTTGTAAACTCGTATTCATGTTAATCAATTATTTTCATTCATTACTTTTCATGCCTCTTTGAATTACATATATGTATGTCATGTGTATGGTTGACTGTCTTATTGGTCATACACCCCTTGTCTTAGGAATTGTCATGCGTAATAATTCAGAATTTAATTATGTATACTAGAAGAATTGAATTAAGGACTAAATTCGCTATCCTCTAGCTTAGAGCACTCCACCCAACGAAGAACGGAGTCGGGTTGGGTTGGATATTCTTTTTAGTTATAGTCAATATCCCTAGCCAACCGAAGACGAGAATCTGAGTTGGCCTATGAATATTGAGTAGTTTTTTTATTCTTTGACTTGATTGCATATTTAGGAAATATTAGTATAATCACTCTTTGACTAGTATTTGTGAGCTATGAAGACTGCAATCAGGAAACAACACAATAAGAAATCAATTGTAGTTAATCACAGGAACACCCGGAAGTCAAACTCTCATTAAATTATTGAGCGAGTATGCCATATTATTGAAATTGCACGATAGATGATTATTTATGCTTCAAAATAACATGAGAGTTTATATATAATTTAGGTGAAGTAGAAATCCTAGAATGCTTCCATTACCTGAATACAACTTCCTTTCCATAATTGATTTTGTTTACATAGTGACTTATTTAATTCAAAATCAATCGATTAGGATCAAATACTCATTAACTATGATATTAGTGAATCCAACAAGCCTTACTTGCTCCTCATGGTTTGATTCGGAATTTTCGAATATACTTGACTGCAGCTGATCCCTGAGGAATAACATTGACAAGTATAAAGGGTCAAAAATACGCATGTCAGGGAGCAACAGTTTAATTGTCAAAAGCTTTTTACTTAGTTTTTGTTTATCTTAATCTTAAGGTTTTCTTTTTCTTATTTCTTAATTTCTTTTCCAACTTTCTTTTCATCTCACTTTGTTTTCATGACTTTAAAGGTGATACTAGTTTTGTATGCTCACCAACCAAGAGAGTAAATTATTACCTTCGAATCCGGAGATAGAAAGGACTTTTCATAGAAATAAGCAAGAATATAAAAAAATGATTTAGAAACCGGTTCGGGACAGTAATCCATTTGAAAAACAAATGGCAGAATAACCACATCTAAGACCACTAAAGGGTTAGCTGAAACCTAGTAAAGATTGTTACAGGCCATTCGTCACAGCTTCAACAATTACAAAGGCAACCTGAGAAATCAAGTCATCCCTACTCACTTTGATATCACATAACACATTTGGAGGCATGCCTAATGAGGAACTGGCTGCATGCATACAGACTTTTTTGGAGATTTGTGATAAATTCAAGACGCGAAGATGCCAACTGATGTAGTATATGAGATTGTTCCCAATCTCTTTGTAAGATAAAGCAAAAGATTGGGTGAGGAGACAACCACATGACACATTCAACACATAGAAGCAACTTTGAGATGCGTTCGTCCAACATTATTATTCACCTGGGCTGACAAACAAATATCTCTACAAAGGTTCAAATTTTAAGCAGTTTTGTGGAGAAACACTATATGGTGTCTGGGAACTATTCAAAGATATGCAAAGACAATGCCCGCACCATGGATTCTTGAAGCACACTCTAATAAATTTCTTTTATGTAGGAGTAGATCCAGATGAAGTAGACCATGAACCACACTTATGGAGGCTCACTTATGGATCAACCTCCTAAAGAATCTGAAAGGATAATCGAGGAGTTAGCCACCAATTGTCATCTATGGGGTGGTGAGAGGACCTCACAAGCAGTACTGACCTATGATTCTCAATCTGCAATAGCTTCAGATGCAACCACCCTAATTGCAAGCTATATTTCTTCCTTGTTGAAGAAACTAAATGGCCTGAATATACATCAAGTGAACCATGTGGCTGACCTCACTCCTTGTGGCATGTGCGATGCATAACACCATGGTATTTCATATTGCCCATTTCTACAAAATACTGCAATACCTGAAGCTTAAGGAAATTACATAGGTGGAAGAAACGAATGAGGCTATGGGCAGAAGAACAACTACAACCTAGACATACTTATATTTTTTTTTTCACAAAACTTGGTTGACCATGTTCCATTGTGATTTTGTTAAATACTAATTTAGATAAGATGTTAGATTTTATAAAAGAAGAATACTTTATTAAAATTTTCTTAATGTTGTGTTTAGTAAAAGAAAAATTTGTGGAAAAAGAAAATTTGAAGCAACATTGGAACAAATTCTTTGTTTGGTTGAGAGAAATGTAGAGTAAGAAAAATTACATGAAAAATAAGAAGTTAAATCTTGTAAAACAAAGAGTGTTTAATACTTTTTCAATAATATTTTACACCCAACCAAATACAAAAATGAACAAAATATAAAACGAGCCTTAAATTATCATCACTTTCTCAATTACGGTCCGAATAAGCCGAATTGTAAAAAATGGTGCAAGAAAAAAAGTTGAACTAATTTTTTAAAATAAAACTACAGATGCATTACTAATTTTATATTATTATATGAATATGATTCGTGTTGAAAACCAAGTTATTTTGTCTTCAAATTAAATAATATTATTTTATCCACATAAATAAAATGACGTCTTTTCATACTCAAACAAATCCAATCCTCATGAATCCAATTAAATTAATTATATTTAATGAATTAAATTAATTGAAACCAAATGATTTTTCATCATCTTTTTTTGACATTTCGAATAATTTACCCTATAATTAAGAAAGAAAGAATAATTGATACCCAATTTACCATCTCTCATTTTCGTTCCTTTCTTTCTCATTTTCGCTGAAACAAAAACGAAACAAAAAAAAATATTTATTTACTGGGCCGTTGGCCCGTGAAATGCCGAGAGAATGCGTTCGTACACACGACCACAACTCGTGACAAAGCAAACCTTCATTCGATCTTGTTCGTCTCCAGCCAAGCCGAAGCCAGAGAATCTCAACCGACCGGCCGACGACAGCTGTACTGCGACTGAAATCTCGATCTGAATCCATGGCCACCGAAGCTGTCAAAGCCATCCAGGAGAACAATGGTTCCGAACCTAACCCTAAAAAAGCCCTAGAATCAACGGAGTCGCCCGCCGCGCTCGAAAACCCATCATCGGACCAAGTTTCTGTCCAGCCTTCTCGTTATGGATCGAGGGACTCTGAACCTACCAGCAACGAGCCGGTCACTGATGTTCAGAAGAAGATGAAGCGGGCGGAGAGGTTTGGGATGCCGGTCCAGCTCTCGGAGGAGGAGAAGCGAACCTCTCGAGCAGAAAGGTATTCTGTCTTATCTTATCTAGTTTGGCGGTGCGCATTTACTGTTTTTGCGAGCTACGGTTTTGGACATGAATTTTGGCTTACCATGAGGCTTAGGTTTAGTTTCTTTGTGAGTCCATTTAAGTCTCATTAGAAGATATGATGCACGTGCTACAAATTGTGGCCCTCATGCTGCTTATAGTTGCCTCTTTATCTGTAAGATTTTAGTCTGAGTTGTATCATACAAAGTTTTACCACCTGGGGGTAAGGACTGCATGTTGGTAACATTACTCGGACATATAGTGGTTACAGTTTGCTGTATGAGATGAATTTAAAGAAAAAGGACACCTTGTTGCACGCATTTCTTGAATATATTTAAGGTGTATGTTAACAATGTCAAACTAGATGTGATTATGTTAAACTATGAACTTATGTACTTTTTTACTCTGAGAAGTCTCTCATAGTACTGTTTTTGCCCCTACAACGGCTTTTTACATGGCTACAAAATGTTGGTTTCCCTGTTATGCAGTTGATTATCTTGCATATGTTGACATAACCATTGTGTTCCAGATTTGGGTCTGCAACCAACTCCAATGAAACTAAAGAAGTGAAAAGCTCAGAGGTTGAAAAGAGAAAAGCCAGAGCAGAAAGGTTCTTATAGTTGTTCATTTTACATTTTTTTCATTATCTTTGGGAGAGAAAAAAAAAACCTTTACTTATTTTTATAATATCCTTTGGCTTTTTGCTGATTACAACAACAGGTTTGGCCTTGCAGCAGAGACTGTGTCGGACGAGGATGCGAAGAAGAAAGCTCGACTTGCCAGGTTTGCAGCCACTTCGAAGGTTGACAATGTGGAAGATGATAAAAGGAAAGCGCGGGCATTGAGGTTGTTATTGTTACTTTCAAAAAGCCTTACAAAATGTACAGTAAAAAACAGAATGGAGATCGTAATTTGTGAGCGACATAAACGAGCAATCAAATAGTTGTGTTTTGTAGTTTGACCAATGTGATGACTTGTTTGCTTGGGCAATTGTGTTCTTGCCTCCTTATCTATTAACTTTTAACTCCGCCATTCTCCCCAGATTTTCACAACCATCAACAGGTGCTGTTTCAAATGTGAACGTTGAAGGGAAACCTGAGCTGGTATGACCATCCCCTGTGAAGCTCATAATTTTTTTTTGGTTGCACCTTTAACTCCGTACCATTTTTTTTTGTTTCTATTAGAATGCAGCTGTAGCCGGTAATGCAGGTGGTGCAGCTTGATCAGAAGCTGTCATCTAGCCGGTAATTTGCTATCTTCTTATAGGCATCTTGTCTGCTTGACATGATTTGATATGGATATGGCTCCTATAAAAAAGTCTCTGTAATCACCGTCACATGTTTCTCACATATGTCCATTCTTCTTTTACAGGCTTCCTGCACATTTTGATTCTCTCGCTGTGAGCCACGTTTTGCTGCTGACATAAGGATTCCCGGATGCATTTTGCTTTCTTCAATCATGTGGTGTCGGACATGTTTCATAGTCGCTTATAGGATATGGTGTTACCTTTTTCAGTTCAATTTCTTCAATAGGTGGGTCAGATGGGTAATTTGTGGCTGATATCTTGCTACTTGTCTTTCTCAAAGTCATTATCATCAGAAATTCTGGAGCAATCACCTATGTAGTGGTATTACTGGAATAGTTAGTGTCTTTTTAGTCGTAAATTAGCTGCAACTACTGGATGCTTTCCTGCCTAAGGTTTTACTGCTGGTTGATGTTTTTTCTGCTGCATGCTTTAGTTGCTTGCTTTAAGCGCACGAAAAC
>NQLW01000087.1:1774782-1808945 GCA_002312845.1 Kalanchoe fedtschenkoi
TCTCAAGTAAGATAACGGGAAGAAATCCAAGAACAGTTTGTTAGGGTAGTTCTTTGTTTATCTTTCTTATGTGTTTCTTATGGCAATCAGTGGCTAATGTCCTCATATAGTTTAGGTTGTTTGACTTTTGAAAACATTTTGTTAGGTTGGATTATAATGATAATTCGTATTATTTGTGTGCATTTATTGTTCTTACTTTCAATAATGTTTGTTTTTACATCAGAGCGTGACAATCTATATTTTATTACATTTATTCTACCTCTAATTTAATTGTGAATACTAAGGTCAAAATCAATTAAACATGTAGCAAGTAAACCATTTCTTTACAAGTTTATGAAGAAGTACACAAAAGATAAGCTAGGCTGAATTATCAAAGCTTAATCTCTCTTGTGAACTTCATGTATATTACATCTGGTCATGTAGATGTTTATGAAGTCTTCGGACACATTACTATATCACATGTCTACATATTATAATCTTACTATTGGGTAAAGCTAGAATTGTTTAAGGTGACGTGATTGTTCGTGCCTTATCATTAACTTGTATGGGATGCATATTTTGCTGATTTTGATTCATGACATGAATTGCATTTTTATAACTGTTGATCATTATTATTCACAAGTTTATAACTCAATATATGTTGTTACTTTGATTATTGTTCCCACGTCTTTCTAATTCTTACTACTTTTTTTCCTTCTTCTCATTACTTACTTCTTTCTTTATCTTATCTTCACTGTCATCTCAATTTCACTCAAACTCCTATTAACTTTTTTCTTTTTCTCTTTCATTTACAGGTAAACACTACTTACCATATATCTTAATTTCTAATTATATGATCTGAAAAATATTACACATCCAGGTGAAGTAATATATCTGAGAATTTGTATAATCGTACTACTCTTTGTATATTAATTATTGGTGGGATTAGTTATGTTTGATCATACTAGAATGTTACAAAGATAGAAACCAGATAAATTCTTAGTTTAATATCAATAAATTTGGGTAACATCCCGCAAATGCATTTTTTTTACTAAATCACATGTTATTCTTTTAACATGCTTCATCTTTATCAAATTCCCTCTTTTTTTTGTTTTTAGTTAAGCATAATCCAAACTTTTAGTTTATAGATGTCCTTTTTCATGTTTGCAATGGCTTCAAAGTTTAGCTAACAAAGCATTATAACAAATTTAGCTTCAAATTTGCCTTTATTTTAAAATTTTGTATCCTAAGTTATTCTCTTATTTGGTTTTTTTTTTTTGTAAAATTTTAGATATACGTCATTCTGAACCAATCATGAAGAAAGACAAAGCTCGGAGACCCAACTCCAAGTCTTCTCCATGGAACACACAACTTTGGATGCCTCCTTTTCTACGCTAACCTAGATATTGAGCGCTACATACAAGGCCCAATGCCGATTTATCTACACATCTCCCAAGACCGACCAATTGGCGGGTGAGATGAGCATCTTCCTACCCTTCACGAGTCTCTTTCCCCTCCCAGTACCACTTACTTCATCCCTAATATCTTCAGTAGTACATGTGTAGTTATGGAGTACAGTTAGGAGTCCGCATATAGACTTCGTCGTTAGTGAGCTCGGTGATGGCGATTAATGGCGTGGACTTTATACAAGCTCCTTTCGACGAGAGAGAGTTCAGGTCGCAGGATGTCTCTCAGGTCATGGGCGCATTCTCATCAAACTTGTTGCGCCTAGCTCATATGTTAACTAATTTTTTATATTTACATTCTTATACGTTTGCACATTTGATTTAACTGTTTGTATGAGGCTAGTTTTTTGTTTTTCATTTTCAAGTTTGAGCCGTCAAGTGTTAATTAGTAGGTACTTAAATCCTTAGGCATGCTTTTTACTGCTGCCTATTTGATAGGCTTGGTTATAAGTTTTATGCTTTCAAATTGTTTTATAATGTTTCAATTTGATGCATAAATACTGTGCAATTTTACATTGACATGGCTCATATTGAACAAATAAAGTTGCATAATAAATTTTAATTACAAAGAGATTTGAGTCCAATAAACATACCAATCTCAATCTGCACAAATATAAGGTGTTACGAGTTATATTTATAATAGGCAGAATTCATTTTTACACTTTTCTTAAATGACGTGGGCCAATGCAAGAGTGAGATGTAATTTTGTCCCACATCGTTTAAAACAAAGGATGTTCGATATATTTTTCCTAAAAAAAATCAAGACACTTTTGGCCACTAAAAAGCATAATTATAACTTTGGGCTAAATGATACATTAAGTAATTCGATAATTTTGTCTCGCATCGGTTAAAACAAAGGGTGTTCAATGAAGCCTCCCAATCAGTGTTTGATCATCCGAGTTTTAGTAAACTAATATTCGGCTCGATTTGGTTCACTGTACTAGTGAAAATTTGACCAATGATGTGTTACGTAATTAAAAAAAAATCGATCATCAATCGAAATTCACCACACATCACTTTTAACTTTTCAACCCGCCAAATGGTGACTTCTTATTGATAGTATCCATAATAAACAATATCCTCCCAAAAAATTAGACTGAATAAATTTTTAATTAGTGGTTTAATGTGGTTGTTAAACTATTTATTATAAGTAAATTGAAAAAATAGAAAAATTAATGTGAAAATATTATGTGAAGGTGGATTAATTTGATGAAGTATGTGGATGACGACAAATTGTGAAATAGTAGTACCGCAGTGGTTTAAGAGTTTTATACAAGGACGAAAAAGAAGGGCTTTGGTTAGATGAAAAATGATTTGATATCTACATTAGCTAGCACCAGATGCTTACAATACAATCTTCGTCTCATCAGGTTCCCCATTGGCGTCTAGCTAAATAAAAGCCACATTCACAGCAACCGAAATGAAACTCCACGGGTGGAGAAATTTTTGGTGGATCCGAAATTCTTGGCACCACCCCATTGGTGAGTCACAGTCCACGTGGTGAACTGTGTCCACCCAACATGCGTTTGGTAATGCTGTGATCCTTCATGTGGCCCCGACGCCCAGACTGCATTTTATTGACGCGGGCGACCCGCTGGTTTTCATGGCTTGGTCCAGATATACAACGACCACCGTGATGTCATCGTGGAAATGCCTCCTCACACCTCTGTCAATCTTTTTGAGGTCTGAGTAGCGCATCTCTCTTTTCTTAGCTGCCTCTCGCAGAGCTGCTTTCACTAGTCTCTTCCCTATTCCCTGTAATGTAATGTAATGTTTGTTACACTTGTGGCAGAGAAGAATCTCTAGCTCATGGGACGAACGAAAACTCGATCTTAATATCATTGTCTTACACGTCGGGGATAGTGTTGCACAATGTCAACTGCGTCTTGGTTGCTGAGGTGCTCCCACAAGCCATCCGAAGCAAATATCAAAAACTGATCATCGGGGCAAAGCTTTTGGACTGATATTGATGGTTCTGCATTCAGGATTGGTTTCATAAATGGCTCTGAAACTCTCAACTTGGGCAACAAAGGTTCTCTGTTAAACTCTGCCCTCTTCAGGTATGCATCCCCTATTGATCGAGAAACCTGCGAGAAAACTATTGAGTTGTAAAATATAATGAAACATGTCATCACAAGATTCGATCACAACCCAGTTTTATGTAACTCTACCTGTATGATTCCCTTGACGCGCCATACTTTGTGCTTCTTCACAACAATCTGTGGATCATGAGGGTGCGCTACGCGTAACTCTTGCCTGACCGATTCATCACTGGCATTGTGCTCCGTTGACAGCTGAATAGCCATCGTCTCTCCAAGGGCTCTTTCAGATCTTCCCAATACGACCCTAGAATCTCCGGCATTTGCAATGTACAAAAACCCATCGGATATTATTCCAGCCAGGCAACAGGATCCAACAGATGCTAGTTGTGGCACACAATGCCATTGTTTCCTCACTAGTGACAAGAAACTATTCTCGGTTGCCGAGAATGCCTTTCTGATCACATTTGCTGACAGTCCTTTCTCCTCGGATGCAAATCCTGGATATATCAGACAAACAAATCCCGATTATTACTATTATTTTATGGGACAGAAAATGGCATATGAATATATAACGTACTCTTAACATTGTTGAGCAAGGTTTCGTTAACAAATCGAGAAGTCTCAGGCCCTCCATGTCCATCGTAGACTCCAACAAAAGTCCCGTAAGGACCTGAATCGAGGTAACTCAACCGCCCCGATTCAAGTTGGCATTGATCCTCCAGTAATTGATTAGCCTGAATCGCAGCCATTGAGAATTCACCATGAACATGGCGTCCTAAATCCTTGTACCACAACAACCCATCCATTCTACCAACCCCATCACCCCCTCTTCCACGGCCAATTCCATAGCCACCAGGTCTCCAACAGGGTTTTATCATTCTTCTTTTTTCTCTAAGAGAAGCAGCTAGATATGCAGTGTGAGTGAAGTGTTAATAATCAAGTCTTGATTTCATCAATCGTGTGTCTGCAACTATATATAGAGAGAGAGGAGAGTGGATAGTAATGCAGCTAAAAGAGAGATTTATGACGGATGATTCAGCAAGTGAGAAGATCAAGAAAGGACAGGCCCCGTCCCTATGACAGGACACAGCATCAACCTCAATCCTGCAGATTATATATAATATGGCCACTAAACTAAACCAACAGGACACAGAATTAAAATAAAATGTACAATGTCTCCAGAGAGAGACCGAATAACACAAAGTATGGGTTGAATTTAACAGCTCTGTCTGTCAAACGAGACAAGAAAGGAATAGTTTTTATGCGGAATTCAGAGAATATGGGGGGGATTCTCATACCTTGAACTTGACTTTAGCCCTTCCATAGCTGTATCAATATTCACCAACACTCTTAGCTGTACAAACTGCACACCCATCCATATACCCTTTGATTTTTGACAGAGACTGGTCGACCGGAATCATAAAAAGCACAGATACGGATAAGAAATATATTTATACAAGTCAGGAACAGGAAGGATCAAGTAGGGTAGAAAGATGAACAAGGAAAGAAGTCTGGTATTTCTGTGGAGGGTGAGAATTTCTTTGGACAATAAATTATTTATTTTCTTTAAAAAAACAAATAAAAAATGAATGTCAGATGAGATCTGAGACAGCAAATAAATAAATACATATATTTATTGATTCTTGCTCCATAATACATACTACAGGGCTCTGACATTGTTTTTGTTTTGTTTTATAGATTGCAGTTTTGAATTGGGTTTCATGCTGCTAGGGGCCTATTCTGTCTCTGTGGGAGCAAAATGGCAGGCAATTGTATTGCAATTAGTTTCTACAATATAATGCAATAGGTGTTGCTTAATAACTAATCAACACCAACAAAGTGTTGCTCTAGTGGTATTGAGGATTGTTTAACAATCCAAGTTCCTGGGTTCAAGCCCTCTGAAGATGGAGGGAGTGTGCGATCCCTGACCACCAAGGGGAAGTGAGAACCACTATCGATCCCCTTTAAAAAATAAAAATAAAAATTAAAAAAACAAAAAAAACTAATAAACATTGTTGGGATTTCGAGTTTTAACTTGAACCATTCAGCTTTTGAATGTTTTTGTTTGATTCCTTGCTTACGTTATATAGGACGCAAAGTTTTTGTTGGATATGATCGTCTAGTGGTTGTATTTTGCGGTGATAAAATCATGAGAGTTACGAATTGGAGGAGTAAGAAAAAGTTGTTATATGGGTGAGTTCTTGCAATTATATGTTGGCTGCCAAACATGATCATGTGCTCTGATGGTGTTATCATCATTAATATGAATTGAGCGATTTTGTCAATGAGAAGAGGAATGAGATACATTTTAGGCGGCGAGTCGAGCTAAGTATTGCAGTGTTTATACTAGTTCACTTAAAATTTCATGATTTCGAGCTCGAGCCAAATATTACCTAACTTTTAAAATACATGTTCGAGCTTGGTTCTTTTAATTTTAACGAATTCGAGCCAAGTTCGAGCTTTACTTGAGCATTTGGATTAGTTCAATATAAAGTTTAATATTTACTCGTTAAAGAATCTCTCTTTATTGACCAGTAACTTTATAAATTTATTAAGAGATTCGTAGTCGAGTTTAAACGAGTTGTAAATGAGTTTAAATCGAGCTTTTAAATGAGCTCATAAATAAGTCAAATACCTCATTGTTCATGTTTGGCTCAAATGATAAACATAAGTTACCTCTTTTCATTTACGTTAGATGAAATTTATGTCAATTTATTTAGTCATCTTCACTAATTTCGAATCTCTTAACTCTTGTAAACGATAAAGTTATATATTTGCATTTGAGTTACATTCTAACCTAAGTTAGTAGCTCTAGCTTTTTAATAGAGTTATCGAGCTTTTAAATCAAGCTTCTGATCGAGCTTGTTTGCAAACATAAACGAGCCGAACACCCCCTTACTCATGTTCGACTCTTTTATTAAGTGAGCTTATACTTGCTGTTTGCGATCAACTCTTTTATTAATAAACTAGTTTTGACCGAGCTCAGTCGTGAGCCACTCACAAATACATCAGCTCGCTTGCAGCTCTAAACACTTTGTCTTTATCAGAAATTTTCATACATAGCTTACTTATCAGTGACATTCACTTCATTTTTATTATTGCCATTGTTTTAAATTGAATCAAGAAACTCGCTTTCTCCAATACTGAGCTGAGGCAAAACAAGAAAAATACGAGTCTAAACATGAAGGTCCAAGCAAAGTGCGTTGTAAATAATCATTCAAACCACTTGGACCACAACCTTCTTTCATAGCATGAAATAGATGGTGATGTAGGGTTTTGGGTTGACCAAAATTCAACCCAATTAAAATGAATTCGGGTTAAGTTATTTTATTTGGGTTGGGTTATGGGTTGTAACTTTTGGGTTGGGTTGGTTTTGGGTAGTATAATTTGAATTCGGGTTGACCCAAACTATAAAACACAACCCGAATTACAAATATATAAAAATAAAATAAATATAAGAAAATAAAATTAAAAATTAAAAAAAATTAAAAAATACTTTTTATTTTTAAAATTTTTTTAAAAAATTTTAAAAAAATTTTAATTTCTTTTTTATTTTTTATTTTTTTTTGGATTTTTTAATTTTTTTTAATTTTAAAATTCTTTATTAATAAAAATAAATGGGTTGACCCAAATTCAACCCGAATTAAGAGTTTTGAATTTGGGTTGGGTTGGGTTGGGTTGTTTTGAATTTGGATTGGGTTATTCTATTATAAATGAATTTGGATTTTGAGAAACTCAACCCAAATTCAACTTTTGACCCATATTTACACCATGGTGATGTACATGGAGCTAACCCGTTGGTTCAGGTAAGTGGCTTTTGAAACGTTTCTGTTGCTATCACGGATGGGAAAAGCAACTAAACATTTGGATGTGTTTTGAATGAAGTCCATGGCAGAGTCAGGAAAATAAAAAAGTGGGGTCGATATTTTTTATTAAGATAACTGTGATACAGACCGAAATTTAGAAAAATATTTATTTATTTAATTTTCTTAATAAATTTCTTTAAGGATTATACTTTATTTTTAATAGAAAATAAATATTTTATTTGGACTGTATTTTATTTGGTCCAAATCTATATTTAAATTTCTAAACATTTAAGGATATTAATATGAAAACCCTTATTTTAGGTATATTTCAAAATATGCTAATACAGTAATAGACCCTTTGGAGAAGTTACGGATCTTTCATTGTTTTGAAGAGAAGAAAATTTTATTTAGCTTAAAATGTTACTAATAATATACTATCATTTTAATGAAATAAAGAAGATATATATGTCTATACCATTGCAGCTTCTTTATCTCGATATTTCTTGTGACTTATGTCAACAATTTTCAATTTTCCGTGTGCCACTACTTTTACTTCTCACAATATTATTTACCTATTGGTTGATCATTGATGATATACTTCCATTTTTATATACCATTGCTTTGAACATTGATATTACTGACTCTTCTTCTCCTTCTGTTTTGAACTTGCTGTCACACTTAGTAACATTTTTATGTACATTTGGATGGATATATAACCCTTACTGCTTTCTTTTCCATTTGATCCATATACTTCCTTTCCATTTGGTAGAAACTTCACCATGGGGAAGTTCTGGGGTTGATATGCATTTTTTTAGCTCACGTTTTTTTAATTACCTGGAACAGATATTGTTTTGGTTTCTTGTGTGTATTGGACTAGCCCAAGAGTTGAAGGTTCATTGCACTTTGAAAGCATCAGTATGTGAGAGGGAATCAAAATGGAACCAAATCTTCAATATTTTTGAAACTCATTTTATTTGGAAGGACCAGTTTCAGCTCTCTTTCGTAGGGCGCGCCTGATTGCCAGCCGGAGTTAAGAGTGTGTGGGTACACTCGCATCACTATGAGTGACATGATAACTCAATGATATGACGTTTTGGGTTTGAAATCACGTCTCACAATTTCATGACAAAAAATAGATTTACAACCGTTCATGATATGTACCGTCTCAGTCACCTACGGCAGCAGAGCTGGCGGTCGCGGAAGAAACAGAACCCGAGCAGAGGAAGAGAGGAGTTCTGCTGATGCAAGAAACGACACCGTTTGAAGGAGTAAATAAGTGCCAAATCCCGTTTTGAACTTCTTCCAAACGACGTCGCATCCTATCGCTCTTTCAAACGGTGTAATGACTGAGTTAACTGCTAATTAACCTGGCCTAAGAGTAGCCACTTTCGAATGCATATGATGTGTTGAAAAATAATCCACCTCTTTTATGATTTTCATCTCAGACAAACTTGCCAACCCTTCTGAATATGTTGGCCAGTCGAAACTGCTTGTTTGATTTATATTTGCCAAGATCATTAATTATCACGTGCGACTATGGAAATGCCTATGGAAACTAGGCCATGAAATCATGAAGTAATCTTGAGCACTGCGCCCCCTTGTACCTTGATCCAAAACAACATACGGAGTATGATCTACTACTTAACACAGTAAGTAATAATGATAATAATGATGGGTGGTGCTGCTCTTGATCCTAGTTAAATCCTAAGCAATGCATGATCCTGATGCACTCCTAGCCTCGAAAATTAATCAATATGGAGCGGCTGGCCGTGCTTAGCTAGCTTGTGACTTTTATGATGTTTTATGGTCAATAAAATTAAATATGCATGGGGACTTTAATTTGTGAAAGTGAAAAATGAACAAATATAGAGAGTTTGGGTAGGGGTGGAGATTTGGTCCCCTCATAAGTTTTGCTAAATATTGGCCCCTCAGGCCATATGATACACCATTATTTCTTGTATCAGTTGGAAAATGACCTAATCTGTGTCCCTTTTGCTTCTTGCCCATGCAATGGAATGTATGTGCCCATGTACTCGTGGAATCAGGAGAACCCATTGCGAGAGTATGATAATGCAGCTGTAGGAGGACCCATTACAAAAGGATGATATGATGATGTAGTAGTCGCCGAGTTCACTCACTTTGCTGCACACCATAGGCAGATTCACTGGGGGGCAATGGGGGCAGTCGCTCCCCCGAATCCCACCTAAAATTCTTCTACCTAGGATAAAAAAAATTTATATGTCTAATTTCAACAAAATTTTTAATTTTACCCCCCCCAAATTCAACCCAAATATTTGACTATGTATTTTTGCCCCCCTATAAAAAATTTTCTGACTCCGCCACTGCCGCACATGCTAAAGTTTCAAGGATATATAATGGGTGGACTTGGATGATCACTGTTCATATGTCTAGCTTAACTGATCTTGAGTTTGATAAAAAAAATTTTTGGCCTTTTTCGGGAAAAAAAAAATTCTTGAATGACCACTCTTCTAACAATTTTTGTGAAATTGTCTACTTTTGGCCAACCGTATTTTAAAACGGTGGTAACTGCAGTTCAAATCTCGGCTGAAGGTGACATGTACAGTCAGCACACATATGTACAAGCACCGGTTTGACACTGTGGCTGGAAAGAAGCCAACCACTTTCAAACCGCGATGGGGCTCAAAATCTTGCACCGGTTTGAAACCGCAACTAGTTTTTGTCCAACCCTGATTTCAAACCGCGGTTGGACTCATCATCCCAAAACCCGTCTCCATCTCCGCTCAAGCCCATGATGCCCTTTACAATGCCCATGTAGAAAGCAATATGAGGAACAATGTACTTTTTCCAAAGGTTGGACTTCTCCTCAGTCTCACGTTGTTTACTACACCACACAATACATCTCTCCGTCATTCTGCAACCTCGCAGCTCGTACTGAACAACTCTTTATTGATCTTCAGCGTACGAAAGAAGCAGAGCAGATCTAGATTAGTTTTTGATATTCTCTCAAACATCTCGTGAAACTTCTTCTCAAAAGTCGGGCCGCGGAAATAGATGAGTGTGTGGTATTGGACAACATGAGGAAGATAAGTCCTCCACTTTTGTGTGCGCATGAGGAAGATAAGTCCATCTCCACTCAATTAAAAGGCCGCGAAAAACATGGGTTAGGGTTTAAAAATCATTATTAATGTTTCTTAATGGGCGCCATGTGGAGATGGAGATGCAGAGTAAGATATGTCTATTCACGATTTGAAACTGTGGTTGGAAAAAAATCAACCACGATTTCAAACTGGCGCACAATTATGAGATCCAACCACGAGATGAAACAATGTTGACCTCTTTCCAAACGTGAATTTAAATCGGTGCTCGTCCACATGTGTGCTGACAGGACATGTGATATTTAGCTGTGGTTGAAAAGAGGTAAACGGCAGTTTGAAATGATAGTTGGCCAAATGTATAGGTCATTTCAGACTAAAAATTTAAAAGGGAGGCCAATGAGAATAGTTTTTTTTTCCAAAAAAGGCTAAAATAAAAAATTAGAGGTTAATTGAACTTGTTTTCAACCAAATTATGGTTGAAGTTGCTATTTATTACATAGATTGTTTAAGATGTTAGTTTAGGATGACTAGCAATCAAACATAATAATGGTGGAAAATGGAAACATAAAAAATGAGCGCTTACACAATTCAGTGATAGTATCTAGAGACAGATTCAGTGAAAGTCACTCCTAATCCACATATTCATAATAAAGATAAAATTTAATAAATATATGGACTTACTGATCTAGTTATTAAAAATAAAATAATATTTATCTGTTGATTTTTCATGTCTCTTCTCTTTTCATTTGGGACTCTTGATTTCCCATGTCTCTTCTTTTTTTCACTTGGGACTCTTGATTTCTCATGTGTTTTCTTATTCCAATATTGTACTCAATCTCCTATGTATAGATGAGATCAAGACCCTAAAAGATCATCTGGCATCAATACATTTAAACTAGTATACGATATTCAATATTCTCTGTGTACATGATGGGAGGAAATAAAGAATACTTAATTTTGTTTAAAAATGAAGCGGAGTAAGTGTTGGAGCTGCGACACAAGAGCTAGAGTTGTGATGGACCTGCTGGAGTTGGCTTGAATTACCACTTCTTGGTTGTGTTTTATGTTATAGCATGGAGTCGTTTTGTGTAACTGTAAATGAGGGTACCAATTTGTATTTGTAACAGACTTTAGATGCCTTTCTAAAGCGGGAAAAATCTTGTAACATTAGATAACGACCTTGTAACAACTTTTAAATTAATGAAAATATTCTCGAAATTTCTTCCATCTCTCCTTCACAAATCCACTCGTCATCCGATCAAGGTAGTATTCTCCAGCTCTTTGGCGCGTCTATGGCTGGTGTTTCGCATGGTATCAGAACCTTATTAAGGATTGAATCTCACATCATTGAAGGATATTTCGCTTTTAGCAAGGTCGAAGTTAGGGTTCAGTCATGGAGATTACTTCAAGCCCGCGGACGTTAATCTACAGTTGAAATGGCCGAAATGTAACGACATGGTGATGTCCTGGCTGATCTGTTCAGTACTTAAAAGGAATTGTTGGAAAATTCTTCACGCAAACATGCAATGACAGCTTGAAAAATATTAAAGATGCACATGGGAGGCTCTAATGAAACCAGATTGTTTGGATTGGTGAGGGGGATCAGTAATTTCATGCATTGTGACCTTTTTACCATAAATTGTTGAATATGTGTGACGAACTTGATGTATTAGCTGCCTACTTGTGTTCATGGAGAGGTATGTAGTTATTTTGTTTACATACTTGAAAAATCAAGAAAGATTTTCCAGTTCCTTCTGATATTCAATGAGTCTTTTCTACCTTATATTGGCTATCACACCTATGCCAAGCTTGAATGTCATGTATGCCATGGTACTGCAAGATGACACATAGAAAATCTTGTTAAACTTCCTTTTGTTGAGAACTTAGTAATGTATGTGTAGAATCAAACATATAATTATAACGAGAATTCTAATAAAAGCATAACCAATATATTACAGGAGTTCATGTACGGCAAATTAGGTTTTCTCTGGCGATTAAGATGATGATTAGCGGTAGGCGGTAATTAGCTATCTAAATTGCCTCACCGGCTCCGGCCACGGCCGACGAGCCTGTTCTAGCTACAATTGAGACCCAGTCGGCCTAGAGAATAGGCGATAGAGGTGCGGATAGGGTTAATCTGCATCAAATCAAGGAATCGTGTGTGTCGATTGTTACTGGAAATAAGCATATTAAAGAAAAGATTATCTTGGAAGCTTATGATGGGTTCATTGGGGGGAGTGATGTTTTTATTAGGGGTGAAAGGGTTCGATTCGGTTCAGTTTTACTTAAAAATTGAACCGAATCACTATTAAGCGGTTCCAATTTTTTTGAACCGAACTGAACCATGTAATTTAAAAAATCGAACTAAATCAAACCAATCGGTTCGGTTTGATTTCAGTTCGGTTCGGTCAAAAATAATTTTAATGCAAATTTTTATAAATTTGTACTAGTAACTCCTACATAGAACAAAATACTAGAAAACTTTGAGGAGATGAAGGAGATATTGTGTATAGCTTTCTCAACATAACCCACAAATTGGCCTATTGTTATGTGCTTGTTGTTGTACAAATTAGGTCATGAAACAAGGATTTGAACAGCCTTAACCAAAAATAACATCAGATGTTGTTGTCTTAGTTCCATTCCTTGAAGGCGATCCATTGTGACTTGTAATTGTTTAATACTCTGCTATTGCTGTCTCAACTTAACAAACTCTTTCATGAGCACATTTTTGTCTCTCTTGAGCATTTCTACCTCCTCATGCAGACCAAATTTTCCTACCTCCACACATGGGCTACTAGCTGGACTCTGCACCTGAGATTGCTCTAGCTGTGACTATATGGGTCCATGGGATACTTTGCCCTGCTTTATAGTCTTTAGCATATGCTTCTAGCCTCTTAAAGTTCCTCATTATAAAATTTCCAACGGTTTGGACACGCCTTTTTGAATCCTTGATCAAGATTAATAACAACAAATCAACAATAATATTTATAAAAACTAGTAAAATAATGAAGATGAATAGAGAAATCATTGAGGTGAAGAGATAATCAGCTGCTTTAAATGATCCAAGAACTCCTGCAAAATCTTAAGTATAACAGAAGTAACAATTACATAATCTTCAATCTATTGCACACAATCAAAATCCAAACACCAAGCACATTTAAACTTCTCAGAGTCCGAATACATAATCAGAGTAACCATCAGAAATAGCAGCAAGCAAACATTCAACAAACAAACTAGAGATCTACTCACTGACAAAAATCAAGTCTGGCAGAAAACAGTTCTAGAGTGAAGAGATCGAATAGTTGGAATAAAAAAAGAGTAATCTAATGCTAAATTATAGATCTAAAAAAATAAGCTGAACAAGTGAAGAGAATGGTAAGAATAAGAAAGCAGTTCTAGATGTGACAATAGAGAAGGAAACATGATGTAACAAAAAAACAACAAAACTTAAATCCTCATTTCTGTCGACTCATCCAAATCAAAAGGAAGGCAGATAAAATGGAGCCAGATAAATCTCTATATGCTGCTGGGAATTAGAGACTTATTTGGGTGGAAAATCAGATGAATATCTATAAATGCAGACAAAATAGCAAGATTGGTGCGAAAGAAGGAGAGCGCGAACGGAGATTTCACAAGATATGAGTGAAAATTTATAAAAGATGGCCGATAGAGGTTTCACCAGTGGCTAGAAAAAGAACTTTTTTTGAGGGAGATAAGGAGAGATCG
Source organism: Kalanchoe fedtschenkoi (assembly GCA_002312845.1). NCBI lineage: Eukaryota > Viridiplantae > Streptophyta > Magnoliopsida > Saxifragales > Crassulaceae > Kalanchoe > Kalanchoe fedtschenkoi. The sequence goes on from NQLW01000087.1 coordinate 1,788,879, forward strand.
AGAGAGAAAGGGAAATGAGTGATGAGTGGCGGTCGACTGGAGTGGAAAAGATGATGCGTGTATGCTGTCTAGAATTTCTTTTTCAATCACTCTCTTTTGTATAGATACAAAAAATCGAGCCGATTCAATAATAATGATGACTCAAGGCTATTAAAAATCAAATGTTATAATTGTAGGTCTAATCACGGTTTGACTTGGTTCGATTCAATTTACATCTGAAAAATTAAAACCGAACCGAACTACTCGGTTTTCTCATTCCATCAAATGTTAACCGCCTTCCAATTCAAAACAACTGAACCGAAACGATTGGTTTGGTTTGATTTGATTCAATTTATCAGTTTACCAGTTTCAACTTACACCCCTAGTTTTTATAGAGGAGGAGGTCAGGGCGGAAGGTATTGATGATTGGAGCAGCACACTTGTAGTTCAATTTATCAGTTTACCGGTTTCAAATTGAACCATTACAGATAACACTCGCTTAGATCGGACTAGATTTGGTTGGTGTCTCATATCGGAAAGGAAGGTGTCGGGCTTCTTACAGTGACTGCACGGAGGTGTTTGATATCGGTGGATCTGGTTAAGATCATGAATGAGAATGTTGGGGGGCTTTGGGGACTGGATCTAGAGATGGCTGGCTCGATAGATAAATGGCTCAGTATCGAGTTATGCAGATCTGATAGGCGCGGCTTCTTCGCACAGATATGTGGTCGGAGTGGTGGAGCGGTGCATGTGGCGCGTGTGTGCAGAAGATGCAGTGGAAGTGAGGAGGACAAGAGAGATGGAGGGCGACGGGTGAGGTCATGAGAGAGAAATATCACATAAAAAATGAGCCAAAATTGCATTTTTTGGGATATTTATTGGCTCAGATTTTGTCTGGCACGATCTTGACTAAGATAGTTTTCTTAAGGCATGACTCGGGTCGATCTTCATTGATGCATATGATTCTGATCAAGCCAAATTCTTAGGGCATGATCCAAATCGAGTCATGGTGATCCCAGCAACTGTTTCACTGTTCAAACACGTTTTTCCATCGTATGAACTCTAAAAATTCCCTAACTCATCTTAATTTAGACACATATTAATTTGATGATAGTAATCTTTCCATATTGTTCACACAAAAAAATCAATGAGCGATTAAAATTCCGCATGCCATGAATACTAGCCTAAAATTTAAGAAATAAAATACTTACAGAGCGGGTTACTTCCCAAAAAGGCATAGTTTAACGTCTTGGTGAGACGTAGCAAAGATAGTGGCCTTAAAAATTAATCTTGAGAAATCATTTGCTATTATCCCTTCTCAAGAGGCCTTGAAACCCATTTTTTCTTTAATCCACCTTGAAATCCTATTAAAATAATAGTTTGTCAAATATTATAGGACGTTGCATTTTCATGGGGAAACACTTGCAAAAATGACGTTCTTGAAAAATATATAAATAATACGCATCGCCTCTCTCCTAATATCAGCTACCATGTAAATCCAGAAGTTGTCAGGAGGTTTATGAGGTGGCGGAAGGAACACATCTTCATGTGGAGCATCATTTCTGACTGGCACGCCTATCTTTAATTCTTCTTGTCGGTCTTCAGGTGGTGCGTTGTGCTCCATTAATTTGATTGACACATTAAACATGAGGTTGTTTAGAGACTTTTTCTTTCAATTGTTCACATTGATGTTCTTCAAGCTCAAACATAACTAGGAAAGAATCCCGTTCATGAAATAAATTGGTGGAATCTTCATCAAAGTTGAGAGGTGGAGGTTTAATACACAAGAAGCCTTGAGAAACCAATTCCTCATCTATACTCATCTAATCTTCTTTAGTCAACACATAACTTTTTGACAAAACATGTTCACTTTATTGAGGAATCTGTTTTTCGAACATGTGGATTTGAGGTGTTGTCGGCCGAATTTCATCCCTTGTTGTGACTAACTCTTGTTCAAACCTATTAAACTACTCGTTACTCTTTTTCATCATATTCGTAAATTGTTGGCCCATGTTCTGCCGCATTGCTTGAAATTTTTGGTCATAATTCTGTTGGATATTATGTTCAATTATTTTTCATGAGTTTGTCTAAATCGTTGATGGTAATCTCAGGTTCCGAATCTTGTAGTTGAGGATCGAAATTATGGTATTGCAGTTTAAGCTCACATCCAGGTGGAATGGGATTACGATACTGTGTCTCATAAGAATGTGACACATGATATTGTTGGTAGAAATTTGATGTGTAATGTTGATCCCTCCAATATGGTGTACTTTGTGATTCTTAGGGCGAACAACTTGCGTTGTAAGCATGTACATATCATCCTGCATCGTTTGAAGCTTTGCTTGAAAAAAAAATCTTGTTCATAATTAGGAAACATCCTCACAAAACAAGATAGAAAAAAAATTAGTAAAAATTATTTATGAACTAAAATAAAAATAAAAATATATACAATTTTTAAAAAATTTAGCTAGATAAAAACAAACTCAAAAGATCTAGATAATTAAACCGAGACTTTTTTACAACGGCGTAATTTTGACACACGTATTTTTGACCCTTTATATATATATATGCCAATTAACGTTTTAGGGATCTTTGCAGTCAAATAAATCACCGAGTCGAACCAAGAGGAGCAAAAAGGCTTGCTAGGGCTAGTAACCTAATAAATATCTATTCAATTCTATGCGAATTAATTTGTAGTTTTTGAAAACTAAATTAACTACTATTTAACTAAAAGTAACGACACAGAGATAAAATTGAACAGAGTGTTAAGCATCTTAAGATTTACTTCACCTAAGTTGTATGCAAAACCAATCATGTTATTTAGGTGCAAATTAATCATCCAAATCATGCAATTTCAATAATATAGCATATTACTCAATAATTTAGTGCGAGATCGACTTCTGAGTGTTCCTAAACAGTAAATTATTGACTATAATTGATTTCATATTGTGCTATTTCCTGATTCCGGTCTTCGTAACTCACAGATACTAGTTAATGGGTGATACACTAATGTATCATAAACATGTAGTAGGATAAACAAATTACTTAATATTCCTAGGCCAATTCGCAATTCCGGTCTTCGGTTGACTAGAGTCATTAACTAAAACTAAGTAAAATATTCAACTCATCTTGATTCCAATTTTTGTGGGATTGATATCCTAGCCTAGAGGGTAATAGATTTAATCCTAAACTAAGTTCTTATAGTATGCATATTTAAACTTTGAAGCACTACGCTCGATAATATAAAGTCATCCCTAAAATAATGGGCATGTGCAATGACAGTTAAAGAAGCACTAGTAACATGGATGAAAAATATTCTTAATTAATAAACATGATTTGAATTTACATACAACGGAGGATCCTGGATACAGACAACTACTCATTACGCATAACTGAAATAATAATCATAAAATAGTTATAAAAGTAAAACAAGAATGAATGATGAAAGCTTGATCTCTCGAAGGTCCAACTTTGAATAGAACCGTCCCTTTGGCCCTTCTGAAAGGAGGATGTGGTGTGGTGTGGTGTGGTGTCAAACATGTCAGGGTTTGAGCTCGGATTTGATTTCTCTTGTAATTTTTGATAAACCTCTATGTTTTAAGAAGATAATTGCGGCTCAAATCAAATTATGAAATGATTATTATTCACCAGTCATATTTGGCCAACTCGGTCAAACTAGTCAAAGTCAACTCGAACAACTCTGCTCAAAGTCAGATCGAAACTCTGGTAAAAGTTCCCTGTAACTTCAAGAAATTACGGTTTGACCCCTCAAGTTTTGCTTCATTACAATTCGGATATCTAATGTATGAAAATCACCGTTGGGCCTCTGAAGTTTTCCTTAATTATAGATTGTCCCTTGAAATTTACCTTAATTGCATATTGACCCCTGAAGTTTGGTGATTTTATAGATCTGCCTCTTACATTGTTTTTTTCTCTAATTTTGACCCGATTTGCATCTTTTTCGTACTTTTCTTTTTGTGAAGCCACTTTTTTTCATATTTAACCTTCAAGAGACAACATGAATTATAAATCACCCATAGTTACTCCAAAACAACTCAGATAAATGAAGTATAAGTAACTAAAATATGATAAATTATTACTCTATCAGGTAAAAAATCTTAAAAGGAACACATCTTACCCAATTACAATCGAAATACTTGTGTTACCAAATAAAGTGCATTACGTTGGCTCTGTCTAGTAAATTTGGATAGTATTAACTCCGTTAAATTAATTTGAACACTCTTAACATAGATTCCATCAAAATTTAGAAAAAAAAATAGATGTGGGTCCACATTCTCTTCTTCACCTTATGTTACTTTGCCTTGCTCACATGTTGCAGACTGCAACTGTACAGCATTATCGTCGTTCTCGACGCGAAGCCCGTGACAAATGTTGGCTCCTCGAGACTTTCGTCGCTAGTCTGCTCACCTCCACCTTCAGCTGGCTGGACTCACCCTCTTCATCAGCCCTCGCCTTCTTAGCCGCGTCCTTCATTGCAAAGAGGGACTCATGGTTGTTGTGGATCAAAAAAGAGGCATCATCGGACATGGCAGTGGACATGTCGGGAAGCACACGTGGATTCAAAGATGGGTATTTGGATGCATCTGTTAGACAGTGATGGTTACCATTTAGATTGGCTCCCTCATCACAATAGGTTTCGTACCCTTCTCTCCGGCAGTGACCTCTTTGTACACAAAGTAACCTTCACTTCACGGATTCAATTCTCCACTACATCAAAGAACAAAATGCTGGTCCGTTTTTCATGATGGGTACTAAAAAATTCATTTCACTTGAGGGCTTAATGCCAACTTTAGGCTTGTTTTGAAGGAGAATTAGCAATTCTCGATAGATATTATGCAGAACGTGGATCAGAAGATGCCAAGTTCGTTATCGATATAACAAACAAGAGAGAAATTTACCGATGAGATTTTGGGGAAGAACTTCTAATTTTGGGTCGGGGAGAGGTTTCATTTTTCTATCTCATTGTGTGCCCTAATGCAGGTGTCATATGATGGGGGGCTTTGGTTTCTCCTCATACGTATATATCTTCTGTTAAAGTTATGACGACAGAAGCTACAAGAAACTTCAAGAATTGAACACAAAATGACGTCTGTAATCGGGATCGCAGGGCGCATCCGTGGATTTGCATTTGCTTCTCCAACTCTAGCCTAGAGCGCATCTGTATGTTTTTAGTGAAAACCAGCTGAAACAGAGGTCAGTGATTCGGGCTTGTAGATCCGCATCCGCTTTTGTAACTCCACCCGCTCCTCGATCCAATGCCTGTAGGCTCCCTCATGCCACTAATCCAGATCGCTTATCATCACTCCATTGTTTGAGGTCTTGTTGGATAGAGGAAAGGGGATGCTAGAGGTTGGAGATGGTGGGGTCCATCCTTGAATTTTAATGAGATTTGAAATGTTTTAACAGAGTTTATTATTTTTAATGATGTTACTATGTAAGTTAAAAATTTAACGGTTTTCCTCTTATTGTATAATTGTGGCAGTGTGGATCGTAATTAGGTAAGAGGAGATAGTTTGGGACCCCTTTAGGAATTCCAGCTAATTAATAATAATAATAATAATAAAATACACATAAGATTTAATAAAGTTCAGCAGTGTGCTTATGTCCTTGAAAGCAAAAGCGCTACTATGCATTATTCAGTGTTGTCTCATCTCAATTAGTTTACAGATACATGATATATATACTAGTAACTCTAGGTACAAATTTACTAAATCACCCTTGTACCGCACCATAAGGATTTCTTTCAGACCCCAAGCCCACTCCTGGCCTGCAACTACTAGCCTTCTTGCCGCAATCCACTGAGATTCAGCCTTATATCACTCCCCGCTCCACTCTGACATAAGCCCTTTAAAAGTATATGAGATATACCCAACAAATCTTCACCTTATCGAATATCTTGTTCCTTAGGAGATAAAATCCGAGGTATCCCACACCTCAAAGTGGTCTGGGGTTCCTACTCTTCTACCAGTTGTAAACATTCAACAAGTACAAACAATGCTTCAACTTATTTAAAGTAATTGGCTTGTGTTTTTTCTTATATACCCATTGCAACCAATAGCCTTCTTTCTCTCTGGTAGTTGGGCTAGCTCTCATTTATTGTTTTTCTTCAAAGACTCCATCTCTTCTACCATTGCAGTCATCCATTTATCTTTAACTGCCTAGTGATAGCCCCCTGAAAGGTAACCGGCTTTTCACTACTTATAGAAAGTGCATTAGAGACCATGTCTTCAAAACAAAATCTGTCTAGAGGCTTCACATTGGTGCGCCTTCCTCTGTCTCCCATCAGATTGTAGCTCTGCAAATCATCTGTACTCGAGGTATCAGGTGATAAAGCAAAACTTTTACTTTCTCTATTGATGTAGGATTCTGTTCCAAATCGAACTTCATCTTCTCTTCATTCAGCTGTAACATGGACTGCTCATCAAAAACTAATCAGCACCTTCTTTGCTATCGAATCCCAAACTTTTATCCCTTGACACCCTTTTTATATCACATAAAGATGCACTTCTTCGATCTTGAATCAAGATTTGATCTATCATCTCTAAGTACATGCACATAAGCAGGACAACCAAAAATCTGTAAAAAATAATTAGATTACATGTTCATGCCTCTTCTGTAACTATTCCTCCTAATGATGCTCATGGTGATCTATTGATGATGTAGCACACCATACTCACACCCTCAATCCAAAAAAATTTAGGAAGTCTTGCATTCAATCTCAAGCATCTCGCCCTTTGTATCAAAGTCTTATTCAATCTTTCTGCAACACCATTCTGATGTGGTGTCTAGTAAACTGTGAAGTGTCTCTGAATCCCATTCTCCTCACAGTATTTAAGGAACTGTGAATCTGTCTACTTCGTGCCATTATCTGACCTCAAATACTTAATCTTTTGCCCCTTTTGATTCTCAACCTCAGCTCTCCACTCATTGACTTTTCTTTAGGAAAGCCTCATATATCAGAATGCATGTAATCAAAAAATGAACTTGTAGCTCTCCACTCGTTATGTATTTTCCAGGTTTGAAACTGACTTTAGTCTGCTTTTTAAAATTTGAGCCTATAGCTTTTAACACCATAGAACAGATTTCTTTTGTGCAATTTAGTCATACCTCACTCACTAAGATGATCAAGACGCATATGTCACAGCTTTATATTAACTTCATGTGACTCAATAAAATGAACTCCACCTACAACTGTACTCTCTAACAGTTTATATATATTCTCTGCCGTCATCTTTCCTTTAATCACAATCAACGCACCTTTAACAACTCTAATGATTTCCCTATCCTCATCTGTCTTAGGAATAAAATCATTCTTATGCAAAGTGCCCAAAGAAATGAGATTCTTCTTCAGTTCAGGTACATATCTAATATTGCACAGTATTTTCACAATTATGTCATGCATTCGATTTCTGACCTTACCAAATACCAGTAATATTGCAATATCTATCATCACCTAGATAGATAGAATCAGAATAAGCTGATCTGTATAGGGAGAATCACTCCCTGTTGGGCGTGATATGATAAGAGCATTTCGAATTAAGAATCCAAGTATCCACGAATTGAGCAGTTTAAAATCGAACGCATATCGCCATCACTACAATCAGAATCATTCTATGCCACATTCACAGATTTTGATGATTCGCTATTCTTCCCATCAGTCTACTTCGTCCACGTTTGCAGTCCATCTTCATATATTCCAGCTCCTTTTGTAGCATATAATAATCTTCTTACCTTTTTATTTTAATCTTGAGTTTCGTTTTCCAGAACCATCATTCTCAGACTTTTTGCTACGGGCCTAACTGCTCTTGACATATAAACAGTCAACTTATGAATAATTCTCTCATGCATTTTACCTTCTCTACTATCAAGCCAATAAAACTGTAGTAATCTCTTTAACTTTGATAGTTTCTTTTCCGTAACCCGTCTCAGTGGTCATCATATGTTCGTAAGAAGGGGGCAACAAACACGATAAGATCATTGCTCTATCTTCATCCTCAATCTTTTCCTCAAGCTGCGTAAGATCCGTGATGATTTGATTGAAGACATTCATGTCCTAAGCTAAATTCACTCCCTTTCTGCATCTTTAGTCCGTACAATCTCTGCTTCAGATACAGTTTATTCAAAGAGATATAAACTGGGACTTTAACTTCATCCAAAATTCTTCTGGAGACAACAAACGTATCATGTGGTACATAACCTCGTCCGCAGATACAGTCATATCATTACTAACGCTCGCTGCTGCATATCCTCTCAATCCTCGTCCTCCATCGATTCAGGTTTCGTAGGTTTCAAAACCTGCAGAATCTGTTGCTGCACTAACAGATTCTTCACCCTTGTCTGCCACAATCCAAAATTACTGTGATCATTAAACTTATCACTTTGAATTTAGCACTCAACATAGCCATCTCAACTTTATTTTGATACCACTTGTTGAGAATTTCATCTTATGAGCAAAATAATAATGCGTGCATAATATTTTAACGAGGTTATGCAGTGTGTCTACGCCTTCAGGAGTAAAGGAGCGGCTGTGTATTATTCAGTGTGTCGTTTCATCTCAATTAGGTTACACAAACGTGATATATATACTAGTAACACTAGGTATAGATTTACCAAATCACTCATGTATCGTACCAATGGGTTTTCGCCCCGCACTCTCAGGCTCACTTAATTTTGGCCCGCAACTACTGGTTTTGCTGTCATTATCCACTTAGATTAAGTCATATGTCATTCCCCGCTCCACTCTGACATGAGCCTATTATCAGTATATGAGTTATACCAAATATTTTCCTTATTAATATTTTAAAAAACATTTGAAGCCTTCAATCTTAAAATAACGTTTGCAGAACAAGAACGGACCACTTTCCCTATATATTCTTCTTTTTATTGCAGAAAAGTTTTTTTTTTTTACATCATTAGTGACACATAATAAAAAAAATGATGCACTTTGAGACTGACACTTGGTTGATAGCAAGCAGGAAGAGAGGTTTGATACGTAAATTATGTCTGTATTTTATTTTTGCTTAGATCGTGTTGATGTTTAATATCACAAGAATCAGAACAATCAGCTCGTCACAACTCTGGATGGAATTCATTTTTCATTTTGACTAAACTAACTTGATATCAGTTGTGCCCGCCAAACCTTAATCATGCGTCTTCTCTCCATGGACCTCTCTATCTCCTTTCTAGCACGCCTCAAAGCATAAAGTGCTTCAGTAACAGTCCCACTATGATCACCTATCTTCAAGTTGCCATCAACTCGCTCAGATGATGATATCTGTAAACTTGGTGAAGCTGGAACTAGAGCTAATGAGTTGGCAGCAGCACGTTCTTCAGTAATGCCATCAGCTTGTTTAATTATTAGCTCAACTGTTGAAGCTTTGAACTCATCTATCCTGCAAAATGTATATAAGTAGATTTACGACAAATTTTAGAAATGGGTGAGATCAAACAACGTTAGAGGGGTGTCAGTGTGAATCTGCATACCTTCGTCTCTGATTGATATCATCAGCCCCGTCAAAGCTTTTATTCGAATTTAGATCACTGAAATATTTACCAGAACCATTTTCTGCATTGGTCTCGGAGTTGGTAGTTACTGTGCTCGATGCATCTTCAGTATAATTGCTCAATCCGCGATGAGTTTCTGTGTTAATTTCAACTCCTATATAATTTTCTGAGCGGCAGTCAGCAGGAATGGGCTCCTTAGTGCAATGCTCTTTTCCATCTTCTGCAGATGTCGAGACGTGACAAACACTGTTCTCTGAGTCTTTAAAAACATAGTTAATCTTCAAAGACTGTAACTTGTTCAACAAAAATGCGAGCTTCTTTTCTGCTTTGTTTTTGAGTTTGGTCTCTTCGCTCAGCTTATTCTCCAACTCAATCAGCTTCACGGGCCACAACCATTGAACATAAACAACTATGTTACTTGGGAAAACTAATTCACACGAGATGGATTGGAGACCAACCTTGTTTTCCATGAGTGCTGCTTCTTGTTTGGCCGACTTGGTTGCTGCCCTCTCGGCCAACAATCTTCCTCTCAAGCACTCAATGGTCCTCACGCTCTCAATTTGTTCCATTCTCTTTTGGCTGAATCCAAAAACAAGATCTAAATATATCCAGTTGATATCTGACCAGCACATAATATATATATAGATCATTTACCTCCAAGCTCTACCAGCATTGCTGTCAGAAGCCACCTTTTTCCTCCACTGAGAATTTGATTCACGCAAAGAAGAAGAGAGTTTGAAAGAAATTATAATAATCGTTTAGGCCGAACAAAGCCAATCAGGGCTTCGGCAATGTGTCACGGAACAAGGCACAGCAAAATGAAGAGAGTTGGGTGATACTTATGGCATCTGTTTGCTAGTTTGGGAGACTGTGTTTACTGACCTGTTCTCATGAGTTTCAACTTGAATTCTCTTTCTGGGACTGCAGATCTCAAGTGTCACAGACTCTTTTACTTTTAGCAATGACATATACATAAGGAGTATAGTTGCGGGGACCACCATCTTAAAAAAAAATTCTAAGTCACACTAATATCTTGATGTATAAGAATGAGTGAACATACAGTTATCACGTGTCACTTTAACTTTTCAAACGCAATTTGATTGTTTCAATTGATAGTGTTTATCATCTTCGTGGTGAAATGCACACCAAAAGATCTCGTGGAAGGGCTGTGAAAGAGAAAGCTATATATATATTTTGGAATTTCAAGAACTCATCCTTTAGGCTCTGTCTGGTTTAAAGAAAATTCAAAGGGAGGAAAATTTGAGTGAAAATGAGAAGAGATTTTTTGTTTGATTTAGGAAGCGAAAAATATATGAAAATGAGATAGAAAATTTTGATAAAATAAAGAGCGGCTGATCATTTTTTCAAAATTTACATATCTAACCCAAAAAAAAATAAAAGAAAGGAATTCCATGGAAAATTTACTTTCATTCCCATTTTTCTTTCCTTCTTATTTATGTACGCCAAACACACTATTAAGAATGGAAGAAGTTCCAGAAATGGAGGAAGCACTCTTAACCGAGCGGAAAAGGTCCCGATTATTTCATGGATATTTGATGCTGAAATGGGAATGTCAAAGATTAAATACAAAACCGTGAGGCAGGTCCTGAACCTTTTTATCCTAGCTCACTATAGATCAAAATAAATTTTCTAATATTAAATTATCAAATAAAATAAAAAATAAATATTTGTTTATGAAAATAATAAATTATGAAAAATATATGTCTATATTTAAATTTATTTTAAAATGAAATTAATTTTTGAAAATAATTAAATAAAAAATAAATTTATTTTTTAAAAATAACTCTTTTAAAAATATTTTTTTTATTTTTTAGAAATATTTTTTTAAAAATATTTTTATTTTTACATTTTATTTTTTATAAAAAATTATTTTATTTCATATCTAAATAAACTAATTATCAAAGAGAACCCAAAGAGAACCAATATAAGGATCCAAATGAATTCAATGAGTCAAAATGAGTCCAAGATCCAAATGGGTCTAAATGGGTAGACACTAATGAGTTCATAAACCCAAATAAATAGATCTGACCTTAAAAAATAGATTTGGACGAATCTGAATCTGTGTCTATCCGACCCAATTGATATTTCTACACTATACTATCTCCACGACCACATGCAGGTAAAAAAAAACTATAGTCATAGTAGAAATAAGTCAGTGAATGACAACAGTGAGTTCAGATAATTAAATACATGAGTTAGATTGAGAAATGAGTGTGTGGGAAGCTGACGAGCACTAACTTTGTGTGAGAAAAAGTTGGGAATCCGGAGGAGGTAGTTTTTGGCAGTTTGCTGTCACGGGTTTTGTCATTAACGTGCACCTCACCATATTCTAGCTACTCGCACGTTGTCGCGGATCGTGAACACAGTGTAGCTTTGTAGTTATGAATTGTAATGGTGAAAGGATTATCAGGCCCAAAGCAATAGCAAGACTTCAACTCATTATTTTCAAAAATAAATTCATAATAAATGTCCTCACAAAACTTCAAATCCATACATAATCAGTCACATACTAATTAAAACACCAGCCCAATAGCAATTATTTTTTTTCAAATATTGGCATGCTACATTAAAAAATTGTATTAATATGTTAGTTTTATGTATAAGTCAATTGGAGAATGACCCTAACTCAAAATAAGAAAATTTTCATTGAATTTTTCATGATAGAAATGTTACTAATTATATTATTATCTTGAACACTTCAAAAGTAAAATGACTAAAAACTTCAGTCTCAATGTGAGTTTATAAAAAAGAAAACATTATTTTCAAAATCAATTTGTTCTAATGATATAGCATATCACATTTGCCTTATTTTCAAAATAAAAAATATAAAAATTTGGAGTTCCATCCTATAATTAACCACTGTATTAACAATATATTTGACATTTTTTAATAAATAATTTAAAAATGAATCAGATAACTCACTCAAAAATCATTTTACATGATTCATAAAATATACATATTTTAGGTCTAGTTAGTTAGATTAATTATTTAAAAATATGTTTTGATAAAAAAAAATTTCATACAGATTATGGAAGAGCTCTTTTTTTATATATATCTCGTCCAATTCCCTCAAAATTCGACAACCAGACCTGAGGATGATGCATTGCAATTTTGTTGTTTGACACAAAAGCAAAGATAAAAGCATTGGTTGTCCTCAGTGGATTGTTTGAAGGAATCTTCAATCGTACTCATACATACTCATTGGATTGATGATAAAGAAACTTGAAAATGAAGCACGTTCATGGTCATACCGTCGCATGAGACATGTCATTACATAATGACCAATTTTCCTTTTTATCGTACAAAAGATTAAATATTATTACATCATTGGAAAGAGTCCGAAAATGTTTCGGCAACCAATAACTACGCATAAAGCCAAGACGTAGAAGCAAATTTATGAGTTTCACAAATGTGCTTGCGCCCGGTTTAAGGCACATCGATGGTGAATAGATGGTATGGTATCATCTAGCGCCGGGTGCAAACCATTAATAGCTTCTTTCAGGTGTGTTTGGTTTACAGAAAATCTGGTGGAAATGAAAATTCGGTAGAAAGTGGATTCCTCCGTGTAATCCCATCTTACTTTTCCTTATTTGGTTTAAGGTAAAAAATGATAAAAAGTTACTAAAACATTCTTTATTTTGAATAAATTTTTCTTCTTATTTTATATCTAATTTTCCTACAAACTTTTCTTCTAATTTTCTCATGAATTTTCTTTCTTATTTTCTACCAAATTTTCCTTTCCACCCAATTTTCCCAAAACCAAACATAGCCTTAGTATTTTTTTAATAATAAAATTTTAGTAATAAAAAATAGTATATGAAAGCTATCCACGTAATCTAAATAATTAGAATTTTTTCTTTTAGCACGTGAGCTAGGAGAAGGATGAAGAACATTTTTAGCATCATCAATATATTTATGCACCTTCGGTTTTCGCAGTTTAGGTGGAGGATCAAAAAAAATTTCAAATATGTTTGAGGAGTCATCAAGTGATCCTTTTGTACAGGAGATTACTAAACTTCACTCCATTCAATAATTCTTTGTCTAATCTATGTTTTCTAGGATTACCAAAGATGGAAGAAAAAATAGACATTTAGGATGAAGATAATGGGATAAAAGGACAAGTAGATGCATTAAGATTAATGGATTAAAGAACATTTTCAGCTTGTTGAGCCAAAGGTGAAAGAGGAATATATGATTGAACCGACGTCTAAATTGGAATCGATCTAAATTAAATCAAATTTGAAGAAACATGAGAAATCCTAATTGACACATGAGAAACTCTAGGCGTGACTTCTTAAGTTGTTGAGAAACTTTGTCCTCCATCATCGGAGACACTATATTTGTCATGTCTGTAGAGATCGTAGTCTCATAGTCAGTAACACCAAAGACGTTATCTCTGAAGAATGCATAACCTCTGCCGCGGGAGGGACTATGTCAACATCAGACGACTTCTCAACTTCAGTGGATTGAATCTGTTGCGCAGAAAAAAATTCTGACGCCAGATACAAGAACTATGAGGAAGTGGGGCACCATGTTTATGTCGCTTGCGTCGTCTACTGTAATTGGGTACACCATGACGATAGAAATTTTTTTGAATTTATATTTTGTTTATTACTTAATTAGTATTTGAAAAATGTGCATTGCACCACTTCATAAATAATTGTATAACATGTAGTAACAATTTTTATTTTTTTATTTGTTATTGATTATTTATGATTTAAAATTATTATTATTAAATAAGACTTGTATGGGAAAAAATGTATTAATCGATTTTTTGAGTTTGGACCAAATTAAATTGAAATAAATCAAAATCACTAGTTTAACATTTTATTTAAAAATACAAACTGAGGTAGTATAATTATACTTTAAATTGATTCGATTCAAAACTGAACCAATGAAGCTGTACCCTAAAGCCACGTTTACATTATACGAGCCTTAATTCTATGAGGGTAAGAATTTGACCCAACCCAAAACCCAATCCAATTAAATCTATTTAAATGGAATTTGAATTGATATAATTTATTTGGGTTAAATTTTGGATTGCATTTTTAGGGTTGAGCTTGTTTTTGAATTGGACAAATTGAATTCAGGTTGACTCAAATTACAAAAAAATAAAAAAATAAAAATTTTAGAATTTAGAAATATTGTTAGTTTTTATTTTTTACTAATGAAAATAGATCGGTTGACCCATCTAAATTTAGAATTTGGATTGGATTGAATTTGAGTTGAATTATTTTATTACAAATGAATTTAGATCGTAAAAAACTCAATACATATTTAGCTCTCAACTCATATTTATACTCCCTGCTTAATTATATATTCATCCAAAATAAAAAATCTCATCTTATATCATGTGTGGTGTATCATTTTCTCATTATCATCAGCTTCACAAGATTTTTCTACAGACACAGGCAGAGACGTAATAATGTGTGATTAAGACACTAGTAGTGGACAGACCTCCTGAGCCCACACGACATAATCCATCACATCACTTGTAAATCCTTCCTCTTTTAGGCTGTGTTTGGTTTAGAAAAAATTTAGTAGAAATGAAAATGCGGAGGAAAATTGATAAAATTTAATATTTAATTTAGATGAAAAATATGAAGAAAGGAAAATTATGTGAAAAGTTAGAAAAAAAGTTAGTGTAAATTAAAAGGAGTTTTGAAACTTTTCTTCAAATTTTTCATTCTAAACCAAGCAAAGAAAAATAAGATGAAATCCATAAATAATTTCACTTTCCATCAAATTTTCCTTTCCTTACAATTTTTCCTAAACCAAACACAGCCTTAATATATATCGTTTACGATAATTTAAATAGAATAGGATGAAATTAATATTTTAAACAAATTTAAAAAATAAATGATTAATAATTTTTTTTTAAAATCACATAAAAAATAAAATTGATATGAATGAATTTTTTTATTATGATAATAAAGTGATTAATATTTATTAATAGTAATTGATATTAAATATGCATTAAAAATTATACATTCACAAATATAAATATAAATTGATAAAAAAAATCAACATGTAAAAGGAGAGAGGGAGTATTCCTCAACGGATCCTCCTGCCTTTTCCACTACGACTCCCCACAGCCGTCGGATCTCACTGTACACGTCATCGGACGGCAGACAGAAGCGGCAGCAAGGGCAAGTGTTCCTCTTCCTCAACCACTTGAGGATGCACATCCAGTGGAACAGGTGCTGACATGGCAGCTCACACACATCCCTACCTTCGCTCATTTCTTCCCTGCATATCACGCATGACTCCTCCCCCTTCCCTTTTGCTGGTTTGACTTCCACAGATGTGAGAGAAACCACAACAGCCCTTGATGCGGCCACCTCGATGCACTGATCGCTGCCTGCTTGGGTGGCGAAGTTGAAGCACCTGGCCACCATGGCTACATACTTCAGCAGAACCGCACCGCTGCTGACCCAAATGCTTGAAATGTTGAGCATGGTGGTGAGCATGTGTGTGCTGAGTAAGGTGCGCCAGTGTGAGTGGGGAGCCTGGAGGGCTTTGGGATCATTTTGATGAAGGTCGCACAAGAGCAGGAGGATCAGAACGGAGTCATATTCTTGTAGCCTGAGAGAGTAGAGTGGAGGAGGCGGGGGGAGGAAGGTAGTGAATGGTGCGGTGAGATGGCGGAGGCAGAAGAGGAGGTGGCGGGAAAGGAGGAGTGACTTCTGTGGAAGGGAGAGGGAGTGGAGATGGCGGAGGGTTTGGGAGAAAAGGATTGGGGAGGAGAGGAGGGCAGACAGGCGGCGGAGATGGTGGTGGAAGTGGGCAGAGATGGTGTGTGTGAGATGGGATAGTTGGTGCTGGGTGAGTGATGAGAGAGCTGAGATTATTGAAGCCTCGGTGCTATGCTGGTCTCTTGTCATGGAGTTGGGTTTTTACGCTAGAAGTTAACCCTCTAGAAAGAAGAGAAGAAGAAGGACTTAATTACACATCAAGTGGAAGTAGAAGTGGAAGTGGAAGTGGAAGTGTGGGCTTATAAAGGACTGAATGGCACATGGTTGTTGTTGATGACTAATCGGTGAGTTTTGTTACTCTCATGACGCATTTTGGGGGATAACGTAACGTGTGGAATATGAAACTTATCCAGTGGAAATGGATAGTGAGGACGCCCAGCTTAGTCTCGAACGGCAAAGGACATGAATATATTTAGGGGGGATTTTACCAAATGCTGGCCCTTTGGGAAAAGAGACAGTTTAGGTCAGGTTTGTCAGCAGCTCTGCGTCCTCATTCCTAACTTTTTTTCTTAATTTTCCTAATCTGATCTGGTGATACCCGCGAAGAAACAAACAGTGACGAGTAAGAAAATAAAGTCGCCCATCTGGGTGTCTCTTTACGTTTGTCCTCACAGAATCACAAACAATTTATGGAGAAGATGGTTTATACATTATGCCAACCAACTTACTCCCACGTCCTCTTTTAATTATTACTTTTTTTTATAGATTGGAGTTTCACTTATGGTTTTGTATGTCAAATTTTATGATAAATATTATGATGATGGATTTCAATTTGTTCGTATCGAATTCTAAATCGATAATATATTTTTATTATAATTTTACAATATTTATATTTTAAATTATTTACTTTTAAAAATTAATATACGATATTTTATCGGCCACGTAAAAGAGAATAGAAGAAATATATTTCTTGCTTAAAAAAAACTCGAATCCATGTTGCACACTGAAACACATCACCCTGTGATTTGCAACCACTTCCATTCCGATGGTCCTATTGCAATAAATAAACGTTAAACAATCTTTTCAATTTAATCTATTCCCTCTCTGAGTTTTTTTTACTACCTATTTGTACATTTTTATTTATCATTTACAAATTACATTGCACATTTAATATTTTCATTTATCTTAAAAAATGAAAAATTAATTATTTCATCATCATAGTATATAATGAAATACGTCTACAACAAGAGTAATACACCATATTATACCTTTTACACAATTTTTTTTTAAAAAATACAATAAATACTTATCTATTAAATTTGTTCAATCACTAATATTAATATCTTTTTAATTCACTCAATTTAATTTTAATTAACCACTATTAGAAAACGGAGCGAACCCATAACTTGCCCATCAATAGCAGGTTGAGTTTCTTAGGCATAACAAAGAGTAAATGGAAGTTTACTTCCAAGAATCTAAATGTTAGATTTAATATGTTGATTTGATTCATGCACTTATTATTTTATAATTTCAATTAAAGTTTACAGATTGATATTGTATTATGGTTGAAATTATTGGGTGAAAATCTCTCTCTTATTCTATTAAAGTTAAGAAATTTAATGGTAAGTGTTTATGAAGAAGTTAAGGGTCTATGGTATTTGTATAATTAAAATGCTCATATTAAGAGCATGAAGCACAAGGGTCTATGAGAATTAAAGTACTAATGTTATTGTACAATTTAAGTGGTCTTATTAAGTTAAAAAGTTTGAGAGTCTATGAAAATTACAAGAGACACCTCCATGCAGCACTATATATACTCTCTTATGCATCTTAAACAATACACTTAGAGAAAGCAAAATAAAACATCCATTAGAGAAATTCTCCTATATCATCAAGGAGCAAGCTACAAGATATAGGATCAAAGAGAGAAAGCACATGTGATCATTCAAGCCATTGTTATGGATCAAATTAAGTCTCTTGTTTTTCTCAATTATGTTTCAATTCTCATCATCCATACTTGGTTGATTTAAAATCACTACGTGAAGATGGGTCTAAGACGGCGTTTATTTTAGTCTTATACGGCGTTTATAAAACGCCGTTTAAGAAACCGCCGTATAAGCTCAAAGGTTCCAAATGCCGAATATAATAAGACATTATACGGCGTTTTTAAATACTAAACGCCGTTTCCATATTTAGTTATATACGGCGTTTATGAACAATAAACGCCGTCTAGGTTTAACTTCCAATACAGCGTTTATTCCTAATAAAACGCCGTATTATATAAATCAAGATTTTTCTATTTTAATTTAATATTTTAATTAATTGAATATAATCAAATTATGATAATTAATCAATTACATATCAATGTTACCGATTTTAATTGAATATTTTTTTAATAAATAATTGAAAACAACTATAAACAATTTTATTATTTTAATCAATTATAATCAATTCTATAATTGAAAACAAAAATAGTAATTTTATAAATAATTTTAAAATTAATTTTTCGTTTTTTTTTTTTTTTTTTGGCTTCTGATTTCTGGGGTTCTCTTCTTGCTGGATTTGACAACGCTTTTGGTTTTAGGTTTTGCAATGCAGCTTTGCCGAGTGACATTCTTGTGATTGTGGATGGCGTCAAGTTCCATCTGCACAAGGTATCATCATTCAAACTCCATCAACGATTATGCCAACACCCATTTGTACCATCTTTTTCCCCCTTTTTAAAATCTCTGATCTTTTTTGTTTTTTGGAGTTCATATTTGCATAGCTAGATTTTCATTTTTCATCACTGCCAAAGCCAAACTGGTTCTACTTGCTTATTTTCATCATGTTTATTTGACTTCTCCAACTTTATCACTATTTTAAGGCTGTGTTTGGTTTAGTGAAATTTCAGGGAAGGGAAAATTTGAGGTAAAATGAGAATGAATCCCTTGTTTGGTTTAGGGAATGTGAGGGGAGGGAAAATTAGACAACAAATTTTAACAAAACAAAAATTTTCCACCCCTAACCAAACAAAGAAAAATGAGATGATTCCATGAGGAATTCACTTCCCCTCTCATTTTCCTTTCCTCCTTATTTTCATTAATCCAAATACACAATAAGGTTGTGTTTGGTTTAGGAAAAATTTGGCGGAAAGAAAATTTGCGGGAATTAGATGGTTGAGAGAAAGTTGAGGATGCAAAACTAAATGGAAAGTGAGATGGAAATTATGAAGGAAAATTTGTTAAAATTAAAGAGTGTTTTAGCTTTTTCGACTAAATTTTCTAGGAAAATATGATGGATTCCATTTTCTCTCACATTTTCTTTTCCCTCGAATTTTTCCCAAACCATACACAGCCGAAGTGTTTCATTGCAATTGATTCTTGTAGGAATTTCTTCTCCTCTTCCATGTGCTAATTAGTAGTTTCTGGCATCTCTAAGACTTTTGATATTTGTACCGCTCTGCTGTATCTGGCTATTCAGAATTTGTTAACCTATGTTTTTGTAGTTTCCTCTCATATCAAGATGTGGAAGGATAGCTAACTTATTGAAAGAATCACAAGATGCTCAGGATGGCATATTCACGACTATTCTACAAGATTTCCCCGGCGGCCCTGATAATTTTGTTGCTTCCGTCAGATTTTGCTATGGCTTCAGAATTGAATTGACTCCTAGAAACATAGTTATGCTGTATGGTGCAGCGGACTATCTTGAAATGACGGATGAATATGGAGAAGACAACTTACTCTCTACATGTGATGCTTTTTTCCATAAAAACGTTCTACGGAGCTGGAAAGAATGTATTGTGGCGCTCCAAAGTTGCGATCTGATGAAACCTGTAGCCGAGAAGCTTCAACTTATAACCAAG
>NQLW01000087.1:1817801-1833264 GCA_002312845.1 Kalanchoe fedtschenkoi
TTTGGCTGCTGAATACGGGTACAAGAATGGGGTTAGGAGGTATTGGAAATTTCCTAAAACACATTTGTCATTCAGGCATTTGCTAGAGTCCGACAAAGATTTGGTAGATATGATGCTCGCTTTCAATGATGGGGAAACTGCAGAGGTTTATTTTGAAGAGAAGGATACAGGTGGTGATGATCATCAACTCGTTTGCGTTGAAGATGATGCAGAGCCTCTACAAGCGGTTGCTGAAGAACCTGAAAAAGCTTCAGAAAGAGTGAATAAGACGTACACAGAAGTTGCTAATCAACAAAATGATGATCCTATGCTGGAATATGTAATTCAAGAGTCTGTTGAAAAAGAATCGGAGGAAAATCCAGTTAAAGTTGTAGTGGAAGACTTTGAATTCGTTGCCCCAAGTCAGCGTACTCGTAGTAAAAAAAAATTAGGAAAGAGAGCTCTGCAAATCCTGATGAAGAATCTGATGATAGTGCCGAGCTAACTGATTTTTCAGATCCAGAGATGGAGTTGGATAGAGTTGATCTATTCTGCGACGATGAAGCTGAAGCGGATGCATCTAGAGTTCGTGAACATGTGCAACAAGCGCTTAATGAGATTAATGTAAATACACATGATGCTCATATGTTTGACGATGAGGATGAGGACTACGTGCCCTCTGATGATCTATTGACTGCCAGTGACAGCACTGATTCAGATGATGTGTCGGAATTATGCATGAGGTATCCTGTTTTCAATGAGAAGACAGGATTTTGTAAGAACATTGAGATTTCTGTTGGAATGCAATTTAGAAACAAGGATGTTTTTCGTCGGGCTTTGAGAGAGCATGCGATCTGGGGTGGCTTTGACTTCGATTATATAAATAACAAGAGGAAAAGAATATCAGCTCAGTGTAGGGCGGCTGAATGTCCTTGGAGGATTCGAGCATCTCTTGTGACGAATAGGAATGGACCTGGGTATTATCAAGTGACATCACTTGTGCCACATGAAAATTGTGGGAGGGAGTTTCGTAATTCAAGAATTACTGCAAGGTTCTTAGCTGAGAGGTTCTTAGAGACTTTTCGAGATAATCCTAAATGGTCCGTCGATGCTTTTTGTAAGCATGTTAAGAGAGAGTTAGAGGTCGAGGTGTCATATCATAAATGTTATAATGCAAAGAAGCATGCCATGGAATTACTTGATGGTGCTAGAGGTGAGCAATATAAGCTGTTACGAGACTACGGAGCTGCTTTGAAAAATTGGAACAGTGGCACAAGTTATTTCCTGAAAATAGAAGACAGTCGCTTCGAAAGGGTGTATGTATGTTTGTCTGCTTGTAGCGCGAGGTTTATTTCTGGTTGTCGGCCAATTATAAGCCTGGATGCATGTCATTTAAAAGGTGAATATAAAGGGCAAATACATAGTGCAGTGGGACGAGATGGGAATGAAAACATGTTTCCTATTGCTTACGCTATTTGTGAGTCAGAATCAAAAAGTACTTGGGTATGATTTTTAAGATATCTTCTGAAGGACATTGGTGCTCCTAGGGAGGGAAATTGGTGTTTCATATCGGATCAACAAAAGGTACTTTTTTTCAATGCTGTGCTGCTGCCATTTTAGGTGTTGTTATCCGTTGTGACATGATTTCCATTTTTTTATTGCGGCCATAGAATCGTTGTTATATTTGTTTTACTGTTATCCATTGTTACTTGCTGCTGTCACTTGATTTCAGGATTTACAAGAAGCCTTAAAAGAATTGGCTCCAAATGCAAACCACAGATTTTGCGTCCGTCATTTGTACGCTAATTTCTGTAAAACCTACAAGGGAACAGAGCTTAAGGATGCGATGTGGGCTTGCGCACGAGCTGCAACCGAACCACAGTTTCTCACTGCCATGGATAATGTGAAGACATTGGATGCAAATGCATACACATATTTGAGCAGACTTCCTCGGAGCTCATGGTCCAGACATGCCTTCAGCACTTTTGTGAATAGCGATGCCTTGTGTAGTAACATCTCTGAGTGTTTCAACGCGTTCATTAAGGATGCTCGAGACAAGCCTGTGATTACTTGTCTAGAGACAATAAGACAATTGTTAATGAAGAGGTTCTACCATAAGCGGACTGGGATGGAGAATCTGAACTCCTCATTATGTCCAAGGATTTGGAAAAAATTGGAAGAAAACCAGCGTGAGGCCATGCACTGCACAGTAAATTACATTGGTGGGCCAGCTGTGGAAGTGATACATACATGTTGTGGAAGTTTCAGGGTAGATATCAATGTTAGAATATGCAGTTGTGGGTTATGGGACCTTACAGGCATCCCTTGCACACATGGTTGTGCATCTATCTTACATGCCAGGAGAAGGCCTAGAGATTTCGTGCATCACTGGTACAAAAAAGATCTTTTTATGAAGGCGTATGAGAAGTTTGTGGAGCCTTTGCCAGGACCAACTGAATGGCCAAGGGAGGAAGGTGAGGACATTCTGCCCCCTTTATCCAAAAGGCAACCAGGAAGGCCGCGAAACAAACGAATAAGACCAATTACTGAGGCACTTGATGCGACTAGAAAACGCAAGGTTGGTGAAATGAAGAAGTGCGGAAAATGTGACGAGTTGGGCCACAACAGGAGAAAATGCCCCAACGGAGCACAAGAGGACTCAAAGAGGAGTGCGCAAAGTCTTAAAGATGCAGATACCGGCAGAGAAAAAAGGAAGGTCGCCACATAGCTCAAGAACTCATTTTTGACGCAGAACAACGAACTGTGAAGAAAACGAAAGTGAGAAGGAAAACCACAGTCTCAACGCAATCAGAGCTGAATGAGCGTCAGGTTCCTTTGTTTTTGGCTGTTTTTTTTTCTGTTCCAGCCAATTATACTTATGTCTGCTGCTGTCCACTTTTTATCTGTTTCTGGCTGCCTAGGATTTTTATTCTGCCTGGTTCCGTCCAATTTTTTTTTCCTTGCTACTGCTGCTGTCCATTTTTTATTATGGCTGATGTTGTCCAATTTTTATTTTATGGTCTACTATCCTTTGTTCTTCCACTTGTTGCTGTCCATTTTTTGTGCTATCATTACTCAATCCATGAATAACTTGTTGTTCTATTGCTGCTACATTATCTAAGGCTAATTTTTTTTTATTTTCTGCAGGGATCGACTTCGCGGACAGCGGACTACGTGATCCTTGAAGCCCGAGCACCTAGGGGACCAATGCAAATACATTCCCATGGTGGACATGCCCAGTTTACACAAGGTTCCACAAATCTCGCTCCCAGACAGCCTGCAGTTTGATTCCCAAGAGGACCAAGTTTTTTTTGGCTATTGTGTTGATTATAACATGAGAAGTCGTATGCTAGGGGACTGCAGAACTTCTCATTTTAGGTGTATTTTGAAAGTGTGACTACAAGTCGCAATCACTACAAGTTGTATTTTCTTGCTCGAAAACATTGCACTTTGAATCACGCAAACAAAATTCTTGTACTCTTGCGGATTCAATCAAGCAAGACACTTGTTTCACACATTGTTGCTCAAAATTGAATTCAAATGCTGTCAAAATATTGTTCGCAAACAAAATAAACTCGCTTCAAATATACAATGAAGGTAATAATACACAAGTTGTCCTTCAATTTTACACAATATACTTGTTTCCATACCAGCTTGGACTCATTCCTAAGCTGCAGACAGAACAATCTTCTAGGCGATATTCCAAGTGCTTTGGGATATTAAAGAATCTGCAGGTATTTTCATTTGGAACTAATAACATTGACAGTTGGAGCATTGGTGATTTGAACTTCAAACATCCATTTACCAGTCTCAGCAATTTGTGATACTTGGGTTTCATGCGAAATCAATTTGGGGGAGTGATTTATAATTCAATTGGGAACCGCTCCATTATCCTCCATTATCAAACACCCCGGAATTAGAATCAAGCGAAGAAGAATGTGAAGAAAAAATCCTAAATGCAGGTGTGATATGGTTGAAGGAGGAGCGGATGAGATTGTCGCCTGTTGTGCCCTAGATGCAGCCTTGGAATGGTTGAAGGACGAGGGACCAACTATCGATGCCGGAATGGAAGCGCCGGAATGGGACACGATCTTTGTTCGACAATTGAGACGGAATGAGAAGGACGAGGGTTAACAGATGTTAACAGAAGTGGATGGGGAATTAACAGGGTTACTATGTTTAACAGAAGTCTGTAATTTTGTCCCCTATTTGTCAATTCTGATAGTTCGGACCGTAAGCGGGGAGGTGAGGATAGTTCGGGACCCCTTTTAGGGTTTTTCCCTAAAATATATATATTATAATTTTCAAACTTTTATGTCATATTGACTTTTTAAACTTTCAATAACATCTTGTATGTGAAAAAAATATATTATAAACTTTTTCAAATCGTTCATGTGATGTTGATCGTTCTTTTGATTTTTAGTTGATTTCATATTTTCATATTTCTTATACTTTCGTTCTTTAAAAATATACTATATATATATACGATCTTGGATTTATTTTTCACTAAAGTATATAAAGAAATATTCTCCCAATAAATCAAGAACTACGCTGTTAAAGTGGTTATAGTTTTAATAACCTATCCTATATTGAGATGTGTATAATTAAATATAAATAATATTAAAGAATCATTTATTTAACACATGATAGTTGCACAATAGTCATACAAACTTTAAACTGAGTCGTTTTAAAATCAAAATCCTTATATAAATAGATTTTGATACAAATATATTAATGCTTGGTATCATAATGTGTATACAATTTCATGTTGGAAATAATGATCTGATTTCATCTTAAAAATATCAAAATGGGATGACAAAAATATGATAACTAAAATATTTTTATGTTGTACAATAGAAAAAAAAACACAATGATAATATCACGGGGTTGAGGTGATAATGCTAAGTAAGAAAACAGCGAGGATAAGGATTGAGAATTGGTAATTCTAAGTAAAACACAACGAGCATAAAACTATATAGTTATAATTTTAATAATCATTCATTATTTGACCCATATCACTTAAATTTAATTAGTTATATTGATTATATGTTACTTGACACATGTCATGATTGATAATTACCATTCAAAACCGTTTTGTTTTATTTTAAATTAGTGAATCAAGTATATTTTTCCACTCCACTGATTTGGTTGCGTATTTTGCATGTGGTAGCGTAAGATCATTCGAACATTTATATATTGGAATTTATAAAATTTAGTTATATGCTGACTATCAAGGTATCTTCAGCACTATCAAAGTTATCCACTTTCAGTACTATCTAAGTTCAAATCTGGAATTCATGCAAATACAACATATTTACGCACATGCAGTATCATCAAAGTTAATCAACATTCAAAATCACTAAACAAACATCTTATTAGTTATATATATATTTTTGACATTACAAAAGATAAACACAAAGAAAATACACATGTTTAACCACCAGCGTGGGATTTTGAATTCGCACCAGAACTCCTTGCCACTTAGCCACATCTTATTAGTTGTATACTGACAGGTTTGTAAAGTATTTACCGAATTTTTATATTTTTGAATTTTATGTATTTATTCTGGGGTTTCTTAAATTTGTATGGTACCAGGAGATTCTTATATGAAGTTCTCTTTCCTGCTCTTTGAAATAGAGAATAACATGTGATAAACTATTCATAGGAGAGTGATTCATGTGGATATTGTCCATCATGTCGGCGTCATCAGATTGGATCGGTCAAAATATTACCTGAAAAATTATAGTGAAACGTGAAAGATAAACATTAATCGATTGTGATTTTTTTTAATTTATCAAAAACAGTCACATAATATACCTTAGTGAGTTTGTACGGGATTCATGTGGTATAATATTTTCACCCAAAAATCACTTCGTGCCAGTAATTATGTTACAAGAACGACCCCACATTCAACTTCTAGTTTTTATAGATTATGAATTCCATGGATCTAAAACTATACTCCCTCCGTCCTCTATTACATGTCATTTAAGGTTAATTTGAGTAGATTAAGGTGAAGTTAATGTTAGCAGTTGAACAAATTTAATGAATGGGTGGTTGATGTTTTTATAAAAAAATTCGTGCAAAAAGTAAAATTGGTAGATGATTACTGGTGGAGAATATTTTTTTTATTGAATATGATAATAAAGTGATTAATGTTTGACATTTTAAGGTAGTAAAAGTGAATAAAAAAATTCGGTTAAGTGACATGTAAAAGAGGGCAAATGAAGTATATTTTAACCCACCACCTCGAGTTACATTCTGTCACAAATTTCCATTCAAGTCTTTCAATCGTAGGTGCAAGTGGTCCTAGTTTATTTGAGGTGGCTTAATCATTCGTTTCTTTAAGGATGTGTTTGATAGAGGTAAATTTGATGAAAAGAAAATTTCGAAGAAAAGTGAAATTTATACTGGATTTCCGAGCAGTTTTCCGGCATTCCCTTTCCAGCCCGAACATACCCACCAATCATCACATTCTACAAAACCACAATCCCATCAGACCTCCTGTTCCTCCTCGAAACTCCAGCATCAAATCCACCTACACAACACTTACGCCACCAGCTTACTTCAATCAGTCGATATTCTGCATCACATCCTCAGTAGTGAACTTGATGCCCTTCTTATCCGCCACGGCCCTGCCGTTTTTCTTCCGCTCCAGCAGCAATTTGCGGTCCTTGTCCACGTTGTACTTCGACCGCAGCTCCGACGACAGCAGCGCGCTCATCAGCACGCGGCGGACGAAGGACGGCGCCGTCAAGTGCGCCTTCCGGTTTTTGCGGCGGGAGCTCGTCACATGAGGGTTATACTACATCGCGCCTGGCCCTGATCGGTCACAGCCGCTCCTCCGCTTGCTAGGGTTTTGTAAGTTGGGCAAACATGTGAGCGTGTTTTAGTAGGGTTTGTTGAATGGATTGAATGGTTGTGATTTATTTTCATTTAATCTAACATATATAAATAAATTAGTTGGTTTTTAATATGGTTCGGTTCGATTCGATTTGGTTTAGATTTTAAAAATAAAAACCGAAACGAACTGATCGGTTTTTTTAAATTCCAAACTGAAACCGCTTATCCAATTAATAAAACCGAATCAAATCAATCGGTTCGATTTGATTCGGTTCGGTTCATCGGTTTTGCGGTTTGAGTTTACACTCCTAACCAGAATTGCTTATATATTCACCAGAATTGCTCCTATATTTATCATATTATTTTTTGGTCTTTTTATTCATTATTTTTGCTTCCATATTCATCAGAATTCATTGAATATTCATCAGAATTGATCATATATTCATTAAAATTTTTCCTATATTTATCAGATTATTTTTTGGGTTATCTTCATCAATTTTTGCTTTCATTGTGTTCTGGCTCACAGAGTTTTTATAAGCTGCGGGTTTCTTGTTGCATATCCTGACGCATCTAAAATAGAATGTCTAGCTAGTAGCTACCATGCTTGGTTGTGGTATGAGGTTTGAGCTCAGCCCCGATGAATATGGAAGCAAAAATAATGAATAAAGACCAAAAAATAATCTGATAAATACAGGAGCAATTCTGGTGAATATATAAGCAATTCTGGTGAATATCCTATGAATTCTGATGATTATGGAAGCAAAAATAATGAATAAAGACCAAAAAATAATCTGATAAATATAGGAGCATTTCTGTTGAATATATAAGCAATTCTGGTGAATAAGCAACAAATTCTGATGAATATGGAAGCAAAAATAATGAATAAAGATAAAAAAATAATCTGATAAATACAGGAGCAATTCTGGTGAATATATAAGCAATTCTGGTGAATATCCTATGAATTCTGATGATTATGGAAGCAAAAATAATGAATAATGACCAAAAAATAATCTGATAAATATAGGAGCAATTCTGGTGAATATATAAACAATTCTGGTGAATATCTTGTCAGTTCTGGTGAATATTCAATAATTTCTGGTGAATTGAATGCAAATTATAGAAACGACGTCATTTAGTTCAACTCAAACACAAAACGACGTCGTTTTAAAATAAATCAAAACGACGTCGTACGAGGGAGTACCTACTCTCATACCACAGAAGAGTTACTCCTCTATCCTTACTTAACTTATTACTTTTTATTTTCAGTTCTTAAAATCAATTTATGAAATTATTTTGATATTAATTTTATATTCAATTTTCATAATTATTTATAAAAAATATAAGCTTTAATTTAATATTATTCATTTTGGATAATTTTTTTCAAAAAACAAAGCACAAAGCACAATATACAAAGAAATATAACACAAAATTTATAATACTTTGTACTTTGTGCTTTAAGCTTTAAAATATGAACTTCAAAATATGTTTGTGCTTTATAATTTGTACCTCTTGTACTTTGTGTTTTATGAAAAAAAATTAAAAACATATCGAAAAATCGAAAATGGATCTTAAATTAAACTCTATACTTTTTTACAAATGAATATGAAATTTATTTTTTGAAAAACTATCAAAATAATTATATAAATTGATTTTAAAATTTGAAAAAAAGAAAGAGAATGCGACTTATATATGACAAACAAGTGTTAGAAATGTGCAATTTTTTCTTGGACTATAATACACCAACCCTCATCAAAGTCAATCACTCTTGGATGCTCCGAGAGTACCTACTCTTATTTGTGACGTCGTTTTTCTCATTTTTACCTCAACTAGTGAATATATAAGCACAACTGATGATTCATCAGCCGTGCTTCTATATACAACTGGTGAATGTAGAAACACAATTGGTGAATATTCATCAGTTGTGCTTCCATATTCACCAATTTTGCTTCTTTATTCACCAGTTATATAAAAGCGTAATTGGTGAATATAGAAGCACAATTAGTGAATATTCACCAGTTGTGGTGCTATATTTATCAGTTGTGCTTATATATTCATCATTTGTTTTGGCTGAGTACGGTGTGTTTAATGAGTAATATGTGAAATGACAGCGTTTTCATAAAACGACATCGCAAACGAGAGTAGGTACTCCCGAAACACCCAAAAATTTGAATATCAAATTTTGACACGTGTCATACTTCATATATCCCACTACCAGGCCCGGCTAAGGTCTTGTGCAAGTGGATCGGCTGCACATACCCCAAACTTCAAATAGGCCCCCAAATCTCTGCTTCAGGTTCAGTTTTATATTCCCAGAACCCTAACTTTGTCGTCACCGTCATTCACTTCCTCAAGTGACAAATCACGAGGCTTCCGAGTTCTGACGTTGGCTTCGTTACGTACCGCCAAGCTGTCAGAAAAGGAAGATCGAGCACAAAATCTATACGAGCATTTCATGCTTTGAAAACTAAAGACGAGCTATACCAAATTCCTAAAGGTATTTTCTAATCTGAGAGCTTTGAGATTATAAGAGTGGGACTGGGGTATAGTCATTGAAAATTTTCTTCACTTTTTCATATTTGTCTTGAAGGTGTTTGATAAAATGTCTTAGTGAAATTTATTTTATTCTGATAAGTTAATTGAACTCAATTATCGATCTGATTTGTGTTCGTTTTTGTTGAAATGGAACCGATTTCGTTAACATGGATTGGAGATTTTTATTGCATCAATTGTCTCAGTGAATTCTCTCAGCTGGTCTATAATTGAAACACTCTAGAAAATGATGGTATTAAGATTAGATAAAGGGTTAATCCTTGTTTCAAAACTTCCAATTTTTAGGTTATAATTTTTTAGTGAAAAAAACCTAAACCAATGAAACAAGCCACATTTAAATAGATATATTTCAGCAATATTATTAAAATATAACTTTTAATTGAACGTCAGATTTGTTAGAACTGAATTTTAATCTCTGAAAAAATACATTAAATGTTTAAATTTAGTTAATTTAAAATAATGGCGAAAAACCCAAACGGGGCCCTAAACTATCACCGCTTACCCAATTGCGGTCAGAACTACCATGATTTCCAAAAAGGGTGCAATGAAAAAAAAAATTGGACTGATTTTCTAAATTAAAATGTACCATTACATTCCAAACGTAATATTATTACAAAACTTAGATTTGTATGCAAAAATTATGTCATTTGATTATCAAAAGAAGTCGTTTTCTTTATGTGCGCAAAATAATATAATTTATTTTGATAACCAAACAATATAATTTTCTCACACAAATCTAAGTCTTATAATAATATTATGTTAGGAATGTGATGGTAATTTTTATTTTAGAAAATCAATCCAATTTTTTTTCATTGCACCTTTTTTGGAAATCGTGATAGTTCTGACCGCAATTGGATAAGCGGTGATAGTTCAGAATTCCTTTTGAATTTTATCCCTAAAATAATTTAGACCCTTTTTTTGTGTGTTTGGACTGGGCCTCAGTTAAGGTTGAGCCGGGCCTGCCCACTACCATTTGTCCCACCCGCTCATTCATTCATTGTATCACGTGATCCAAATCTCTATCCGGATTCGACCCAAGATTTGAAAACTAGTATGTCGTGTTCCACGGATGTCTCTTGGGACTGTTCGCGGGTCGCGATTTTCCGCGCTGTTCTTCTGGAGGGTGTCGTGTCTGCGCTGAGGTTCTCTCAGGGAAGGTTCGATCTGGGGTGGATATTTCCTCTGGGAATGCTCATCAGGTTTTATGTAAAGCACGTGATTCGTGAGACACGTTGGAGTTGAAGAACCAGAACAACAACTCTGGTCTGGTCCACCTATTAAATTGGCAGTTCGAAGATCACTTCACTCATCTACGTGTGGCTCCCACGCTTAATTAATCACGCATAACCCAGATTATCCTCATGCTTAATTACTTACTCGTGCTTAAAGCAGACTTCAATACAATAACTTAAATGTGCGCCCACTAAGGGTGTGTTTGGTTTAAGAAAAATTAGATGGAAAATAAAATGTAAATTAAATTCTTCGTGAAATTCATTTCATTTTTCACTTATTTGTTTAACATGAAAAGTTTAAAGGAAAATGTCATTTAAAAATTTTTCATCAAGCTTTTTTCATGAAATTTTTCATTTCAACCAAACAAAGAATTTCTCTAACGTTCCGCCTAATTTTATTTTCTATGAAACTTTTCCTAAATCAAACAAAGCCTAAGTTGTTTTGAACTCTAGAATATACGAAAGAGACCTGTTGCACTACTCAATTCAAATTTGTTTTGCCAACTGCTGCCAAACAGATGAGGCAGGAGAAATTACAAAAAGAAGAAGCTGATATTAGTTAGTAATTATATTATAATATCGTAATCAATAATATTAGGACAAATACTTTTTCCAATAATTAAAATAAAATAAGGGTTGAAGGACACATCGCATATTAATAAAAAGTATACTGATTAAAAACTATTAATATTAGCTGTTGGCTAAATTTAATAAATATGTATTTATGGGATATTTGAATAATTATGTTATTTTTATTATTATTATCATCGGGTTACCGACGGATACAGATAAGCGCTGACGCCAGCAATTGCTGTTAGCAATTAACATGCATATCAGAACTGTATAAAATATTCACTCAACCAAAGTCAAGAATTACAAGATAAAGTCAACTATAACCATTAAATCAGTAAATGATGAATAAAATAATTCATGAAATATGATGGTAACGGTAACTCATAAGCTCATATGCTTTGCACTACACATTGGCATATTTTCGCATATTAGATTAGGTTATGAATCTTGAAAATAGGCTTATTTAATTATTTAAAAATCAAAATGACCCATCAAAAATAAAAAAAAAATACAATATACATATACATACAATGTAGTTTTTTGATAATTAATTCCTCTTAATATTTTTTCTAGATTTGACCTTACCTGCATGGATATAGTAGAGATGTGCGCCTACAACGATTTCAGCTCCATTATTAAAAAATTGAGATGTATAGCCTATAACCACAAAAAAAAATTCACAATAATTAATAAGCTAGGCTTGTACAAAATGAAATATTTAATCTGGTAATGATTCATAAGGAATATATTTAAGTGTTTCTCACTTTTTTCCTAAAGAGATGACCTTATAACTTGGCGAGATATCAAAATAATCAGTATCGATTTGATCGCTGTCCAATTAGTTAATTAATTGTATTTATCCTTAATTTCTTAATTTCAAACAAGTAGTGGTTGAAATTTAATATAATAGTTAGAATTTATCAGTATTAAATAATTATGCACAAGCAATGTCCACGTCAATACCTCTTCCATTTAGAGGTTTCCTATTGGTTAAACCCGATTTATTAGTGTAAGTATTATTAAATTTGACTCTGGCTCCCGGTCTAATCAATGATCCAATCTGATTTTAGTAAATATAATAATACTTAAATTTGACAATCATTAACTTGATATCATCATTTTTTTTTAACTTTTGGAAAGACATTTTACGCCAGATTGATGCATTTATAGATTTTGTAAATATTCATTTATCCATGTATCTGCCCCAAAGCACGTATCAAGTTCATGGCTGGCCTCCTCTCCCTTAAATATCAGTCCAAGTCAACTCTAACAAAAGTATAAATAAACCTTATTAGTATACAAAAGTATTCCTACACACATAATTAAGTATCATTTAGTATAAGTATATAAATCAAAATTAAATTGTGTAAATGTTTTTACATTTATTTATACTTCCCGATAACTAAATTTTAAAGTATGAACCTGTTTATACAAATTACTTGATCATTTAGATTTCAAAACATACCCCCCTCTGTCCTCTTTTACATGTCACTTAACTGAATTTTTTTGTCCACTTTTACATGTCACTTAATAATTTTCAATGAGTATTTAATATCAACAACTACCTTAACATTAATAACTTATTTATCATAATCAATGAAAAATTCATTCATCACCAGTAATAATCTTTCAATTTTACTTTTTGCACGAAATTTATTACAAAAATATTAACCACCTACTTATAAATTTGTTCAACCGCTAGCATTAACTTCACCTAAATCTATTCAAATTAACCTTAAACGACATATAAAAAAGGACGGAGGGAGTATTATTTATACGAATATTAATAGCAATGATATTTAATTTATACAATCTTTCAAGCAAATATATATTAAT
Source organism: Kalanchoe fedtschenkoi (assembly GCA_002312845.1). Classification (NCBI taxonomy): domain Eukaryota; kingdom Viridiplantae; phylum Streptophyta; class Magnoliopsida; order Saxifragales; family Crassulaceae; genus Kalanchoe; species Kalanchoe fedtschenkoi. The sequence goes on from NQLW01000087.1 coordinate 1,830,812, forward strand.
TATACCTTCAAAGGTTTTTTTTTATACATTTTCAGTTGAATTTACACTCTCTCTTCAAGATTCTACCATATAATTTCGCATATATTTTTAGTACAATCTCACTTTTTAATACTATTACCGAATATACGCATAAAAATTAATTACTCTACTTAAATTAGTTTTCAATTTTCTATCAAATAACTTCACAAAATATTATAATTACAATATCATTTTTAAAACTATTTCCACTTGTACACTTAGAAATTAGGGATAAATCTGAAAAGGGGTTTAAACTATCACCACTTACCTAATTGCGGCCCAAACTATCACGATTATAAAAAAAAGTGCGATGAAAAAAAAATGAACTGATTTTCTAAAATAAAATTTATCATTATATTTTTAAACTAATATTATTATTAGACATAGATTTGTGTGCGAAAAATCACATCGTTTGATTATCAAAATAAATAATATCATTTTGCGCATATAAAGAAAATGACATATTTTCATACTCAATCATCTATAATTCTTAATAAATTTAATAATATCAATTATATTTAAGAAATCAAACAAACTGATCTTAAGCGTCATCCAAAATCAATACAATTTTTTTCATCGCATCTTTTTTAAAAATTATGGTAGTTCAGACCACAATTAGATAAGCGGTCATAGTTTAAGATGCCTTTTGATTTTTTCCCCAAGAAATTAATTACTCGACTTATATTATTATTCCAATTACTCATGTTGATGTTAGTATGTTAGGTGGATGCATGTTGATTAAATTAATTAGTGATGAGAAAAATAATAATTAAAAAAAATCCATGAAAATCTGATTTGTGTGGTGAAGTTGTCAAGGCTATTAAGAAGAGGCTAACTCATAAAAGTGTTTTGACTCAGAGGTTTTCTCTTGAATTGTTAGAAGCTTGTACCATGAACTGTGAGAAGGTATTCTCTGAAGTGGCATCAGAAAGGGTGTTGGATGAGATGGTTAAATTGATCGAAAATCCACAGACAGATTATAACAACAGAAATAGAGCTATGGAATTGATTAGGGCCTGGGGCGAGTCTGAGGACCTTGCTTATCTGCCTGTGTTCAATCAGACATACATGGTGAGATTGTCTCAAACCTTATTCACTTTCTGCATCTCTGGTTTATGGTGTTAATCGATGTTTGATATGCATATGGTACTTCTCATCTGGATGCCCAAATAGCGGTTACTACTGAGTACTGAGGGCATATGTCATATGAATAATGCTGATGTACGCTGCAAAAAAAGACCATATGCAGTAACATTATCATTTTAAAGAAGATAAATACTAATCTAGCATAATTGGTTTGCTGGCTGGTAGAGCATAAGGCTCTACATCTGCTTTATGAGAAAAATAAAGGGCAGCGGGATAGGTGTATTTGCAGTTGAGTTAAATTACTGAATTCAGTAGATGCATAACATGAGTGAGTTGTCTCATATAACTGAACAAGAACTCATACCATTTATTTGATGAATACTCAGAGCTTGATGAACAGAGGTGTTCCTCTGCGTGTAGAAGAGGCAAACTCGTTTCCTGGCCAACAGACTTTAGAGTCTTACATTGATCAACAACCCATGGCAGCCCCTGAAAGCTACCCAGTTCCCACAGTGGGATCACAAGCTGCAGTTCAGTATGATTTTGCGTTTGGTGACTTATCACCGGAGGAAAAGAAAGAAGTCCTTGAAGTTACTCGGAACAGCCTTGATCTTCTCTCTAGCTTGCAAAGTTCTGAAGCAGACTCTAAACTTGTTAAGGTATTTATCAGTAAAAGTCTGAAAAAGTTACTGCATATTATTAGTCTCTCTTATGGCACATGTAGTTAGCTACTTGATCACATGGCTGCAGGACGATCTTACAACGAGCATTCTGGGAAAACTGAAGGAATCCCAACCTGCCTTACAAAAGATAATACAGAGTACCACTGAAGACGAAAGCATGCTTTTTGAGGCCCTGAATCTGAATGACCAACTTCAGCAAATCATTGAGAAATATGAAGAACCGCAAACCGCTTCAAGACTCGAAGAACAGGTGCCACTCGAGGCCCCTATCACCTATGCCGCTGTAGAGTCCAAAACAGAAACTAGTGCAACAGCAAGTTCACCAAAACTAGGGGCCCCTGAATCTGTCAGTGATTCGAAATCTTTGGATGATGCAAAACCAAACTAATGGAAAAGCAGCAAACCCTTATGTCAGTCTTTCAGACACATTCTCATACTTTCTCACCTTTTTTGGCATCCTTAGGACCCTTTATGTTTAGCATGTTGTTGCAAGCACAAGCCGGATTGTTGTAATTAAATTTGATACAATATTTGTATTTGCATCCATCTACATGTGTGTCTCTCATTTATGTTCATTTGATTGATCGTTAAATTATGAGTACTTTCTGATAAGCTTTACCATCACTAGGAGGGACATTAACGTTGTAAAGTAAGATGTATGAATGC
>NQLW01000871.1:3906-44999 GCA_002312845.1 Kalanchoe fedtschenkoi
AAAGAAGGCAACAATCCATAACAAAAGAAAATATGTTTTTTCGACAGCCATGTGCCTCGCACCATGTGAGTACCTCAATTATCAATTGCGGAAATGTTAACAAATTTTTTGCTGTATCAATTTTACCATAGTGCAGAATATGAGAGTGCAATTGCATTGTGAAAAACTTTCGCATTATGACAAAATCATACTCGAGAAGTTAAGGAACTAATACGTACTAACAATGGTCCACAAAAATATCCATGAACATTAACCGAAACCCCAGTTTAAAGTGAGAACATGCAGCCAGCAAGAGACGAAGAGCACGACGAACTAAGTGGTTAAGAAACCCGGCAACGGGAACCTAGCATGCATGAAGTTTTCCATCAGACAACTTGATCAGCATACTATTGAAGTATCACAGTTCACACACCCAATAGAATTGCTTGGGTAAAGGATTATTGCATAGTGAAGGAAATCAGGTGATATATTTAGATGACTAGATGATTATTGCATAGTGAAGGAAAAAATTATTGAAGCTCTGATTGCAAATACTAGATATGCGTAGATCTTTATCAACTTCATTTGTATGAACATATTTTGTTTGCATTATTTCATCCAACAGTAAGATCCCATCTGGAGTCCAAATCACATCAATTCAGAAGCTCAATTCTGTACAAGATGTTCAATTTTAAACATCAAGTATGATGTGACTTATAGTGTACCCTCTGTCCAAACAGATGGTCAACTGCGATACCATATCCAGATACATAAAAGTACAAATTATCCATTTGATGGGATTGGAGCTGTCCCTGGCCTTCGTTTTTGTACTAACATTAAAAAAAAATAACAGACCTTAAAAAGCTTCCAAGTAGTTATTCAGATTTTCATGATTCACGAAACTCGTAATTTAACACCTTAGGAGAATAAGAACGGTACCTGTACTGAACACTTCTGGCAGCAAAACAAAGTAGCTCTTGAAGCTGGATACTTATTTTGTTTTCCCTCATTTTCCACAGTGAAAACATTGTTTCTCAGGACATGTCACCAATCTTTTCTGATACATGCATCTGTACAAAGATAGAAAATAGCATGTATGTTAATACTTCGTTCAGTCTTGATTTTCGAGTACATAACATTTTTAGTAATACCAAATTGATTTGATATTTTTATTATGATAAATTCTGCCCATTTTGCTGCTAGCAATACTGTTGTTCACACGAATTGACTTGATGTTGTTTAAACTCATATATATTTAAAGGGAAAACTACAAAAAGAGGGTGTGAACTACCACACTTTCAAAAATCACGTGTGTAACTAATAAATTTTGCAATTATCAAATTTTACAATTTTGAGACCGTTTTGTAATTAAAATATTTTCAATCAAGTCCTGATTTACATTTTCTAATCACTAACTCACCCATTAATAAAACTAACCTAACTCTATTAAACTCATGTACTCTTACCGTTTCATATCCCCAAATCCAGCACCACACCACCGCCATCATATTTTTATTATTTGATTTTTTTTTCATTTGTTTTCAATTTTTTAAAAAAATATATTAAATTTTATTAAAATACTTTACAGAACAAGGCTGGATACGTACACAAAAAATTAAGAAAAAAAGACTATAAATGAGGGCCTTGCATAAGGCTAAAAAAGCAAAAGAAATAAGATTGTGGACTTATGAACCCCATGCCATAAAAATCCCTTTTGAAGATTGTTCTGATACTAAAAAAGCATAACCTGGACATGGAGGAAGGTGTTGGGGGATGGTGTGTCTGGAGTTGAATGAGACAACAACTTGGGAGGCAGCTTGTTTGCTCTGAGAGTGAGCCATTGATAGTCTGATACCATCACAAAGAAGCCGAACTTTGCGAGCATTGTAGGACACAAAGCAAATTGCACCACTTGAAAAAACTTCATCAGCCTTCTGCTTGCACCAGCCTCACTCATTGACAATTCCATTAAGTTGTTGAACCATGAAGTTGTTGATACCAGTTTGTTCAATTGGATCCTGTTTTCAACGAGTAACAAAATGGAGTCAGATTGAGTCACTCCGAATCAATCTTTAACATTTTGCAACATGAAAGTAAATATTTACACACTAGTGTTACAGGTACACATAAACTTCAACATCACCATCAATGCATTAGACATTGCCGGTTCAGCCCCGCCAACGTCAGCCACTCCAGCGCCATACTAAAGGAAAGCTCGAGCGCCTGACATTGAAACGGATGTGATGAATTATGGTTCAATCGGATACACGCCTGACTTGGTCAACGCTTACAAACCAGCTCCCGATCGATTCCTAGCACAACAAACCCTAAGAATCATACCGCAAAAACCAAACCTTGTCCCACAAAGCTTCCGAATCAAAAAGTTTCGCCAGCTTAAACGGCGAGACGTGACCGTTCAGATGCTGGTCGTTGACCTTCGCCGCCTTTGATTGCTTTATGCTGCGACTCACACTCCGTAATGATTAGGAAGTTGAATAGTGGTCTAGATGCGATCAGCTTAGGAAGTTGCGAAAAGAAGGTTTTTTAGGGTTTGCGACTGGTAGATGACAGAAGAGGAGTTGAGTGTTAAAGAATAAAGGAATTAAATAAAAATTTGTTCTCCATAATCGACGTTGACAAACCTGAAATTGCTTTGCTGTTGATCGGAAGGCCGATTATCTGGCTTCGACAGAGAGAAGCAATCGGAGGTTCGACTGGGGTTTGAGTTCGGTGGGAGAGTTGCCACCATGAGATTAGATTAGATTAAATTTGTTAAGAGTGAGTTTGTAATTAATTTAAGGGTAAAGGGATTCTCCTTGTCACAGGAGAAAATATTTCTACCTAAGCGGATGAATGGTCTAAAATGCCCTTATTTATATTCTATGCAAATTATTAAAGCAGAGGTACATCAGTCATTATCCATGAAATAATAAATGACAGGGGTAGTTTAGTCTTTTTGAAATTATTCATTTACTTTTTTATTTATTTCATATATGGATAATGACTGATGTACCCCTGCTTTAATAATTTGCATAGAATAGAAATAAGAGCATTTTAGACCATTCATCCGCTTAGGTAGAAATATTTTCTCCTGTGACAAGGAGAATCCCTTTACCCTTAATTTAAATTAAATTTGGACTTGATTAAGTTAGATTTACTTATAACACAACACAGTTATGTATTGAAAAACCTACGAATTGTTAAAAGTAATAGTTACACTCGTTAGTTTGCACCCTTTTTTGTAGTTTTCCCATGGGATCAATAGAACTTGAACTCACACTATCATATTTTTAATTTCACACTTCTACTACTGAGCTATTCTAATTTTGTTAGCAAATACCAACAGTGTAATTTAAAACTTACATAATTTATTTTATTGGACTGCTGGTCAAATCGGTTAATCCAACTGTTCCAATCGGTAAACCAGGAACATGAGGCCTGATCGGTTTTGACTTCCGGGCTTATTCTGATAATTATGGTACTAGGCCTAAATTAACAAGTAGACACTTAGATAGAATAAAAAAAATTTATTTTTTTATCCGCATTTCTATAATAATTTTCACTCATGAAATATTAATGATTGTGTCCGTGTCTATGATGGATGTATTATTTCTAATTTATATGCAAGTTTGTATATAGTGATCATGGACACTCGTAATTACATAGCTTGTCTCCAACGTTGAGATTCCATTGCAATAGCCCCTCATCAGATCTTCAACGTCTACAATAAGCAAGCAAGGTAAATAGTATCATGAATAAGTGTGATATTATCATAATGCATAAGAAGTGAATTGTTGAGTTGTATTTTGCATCATTATTATGGAAGCTTTGAGTCGTTAGAAACTTAATTTAATTTGAATTTCCTAAAGTTGTGTTTGTTTTAGGAAAAATTGTAGGAAAAGGAAAATTTGATGGAAAGTGAAATCCATGATGGATTTCATCTTATTTTCCCTTGTTTGGTTTAGAATGGAAAATTATGTGGAAAATTCAAAACTCATTTTAATTTACCTTGACTTTTCTTCTAACTTTTCACATACCCTCATATTTTCCATTTAAATCAAACATTGGATTTTACCAATTTTCCTCCACATGTTCCTTTCCGCTAAATTTTTCCTAAACCAAACACAGCCTAATAGTTTAGAAATTCTAGTTTTAATAGGATTCAAAGTTCTAATTGTTTTAGGGGGTTATTGGTACATATATACACCTAGTAAGAATTTATTGGAAAGACAAATTAGAAAGCCTTGTAATAAATTAGAAAGAATTTCATAGCTTTTTTAGTTCTCTTGTAATCTCTTCTGAGAGGTAATAAGATTCTCGTCTTGTCAGTTGACGTAGATCATTACAATGGAACCACATAATTCTTATGTTTTCTTTTATTATTATTGTTCGCTGTTCTTGTCTATATTTTGAAGCACTACTATAACAAGAAAAAAACAATGCAAGGGATGTAAAGAAAGGCATTAGCGTCAACAAGATCACATGGTCCAACAGAGTAATTAAGCTCTTCATTCCGAACTGCAATTCATTTCTTAAGCTGCAGTACTTATCACTAATCAGGCGTCTAACCATCATTTCCACTAAAGTAAAGCTCAATCTGTAGTGTAATGTTTGACATATTTAACCATTAACGATTACTCATATGCATAATTACCATCCACTAATAAAATAAATGTCATTCACATGTGTAGTCAACCACATTGTTGTCATTCATATGCCTAGAAGAAAAATATGAAAGAGAAGAAGCTAATCGAAATATTACTCTCAGCATTCTCTTAGGCTGTGTTTGGTTTAGAAAAAATTTGGTGGGAAGGAAAATGTGGAGAAAAATTGATAAAATTCAATGTTTGGTTTAGATGAAAAATATGACGGAAAGAAAATTACGCGGAAAATTAGAAGGAAAATTAAGGTAAATTAAAAAGAGTTTTGAAATTTTCCTTCAAATTTTCCATTCCAAACCAAACAAAGGAAAATAAAATGGATTTCAATTTTCATCAAATTTTTCTTTTCCTACAATTTTCCCTAAACCAACATAGCCGTAATGTTTTATTGTATTTTCTAGTGACATCAAAATGCTTAAGTGGCACAAAAGATGCTGACCTTGTACATGTGCTATTTTTCTCGCAGTGTGAAGCAGTTTGTTTAGAGTTTCATTCCGCCAATTGTTTTTTTAATATAATTAATTATCAAATTTAATAATTATTTACAAAATATAATATTCAGTCTGGCAATTTTAGCACACTACTATAAATCATACGTACACTTTTTCAGACACTGCTTTGAAGACACAGAAGCTAAAGGCATGTGCCTTCAATAGAGATTATTCCGCTCTACAACTATCAAGGACTCTATTTCAATTAGGAGTGTAAATAAAAACTGATAAAATGATGAATCGAATTAAATCGAACTGAACCGATATGTTCAGTTCGATTTGGAATGTTAGTGGTTCGGTTACGGTTTCAAATTTTGAAAAATCAATGACTAATGGTTTGGTTTTTAATTTTTTTTTTCAAACCGAATCGATCCAAACCGAACAAAATCAGGATTTTATATGAAAATTCTCCTATTTAGTAGTTAAATTAGTCAATAAAGTCCATCAAAAAAATTAACCGAACCGAATCGAACCATCTAATTTGATTTGATTTGATTTTTAAAACTAGCAGTTCGGTTCAGTTTTAAATTTTTCAAACTGATTACTAACAGTTTGATTTGATCATTAAAAACCGAACCAAACCGAATCGTTACACTCCTAATTTCAATAGCAAAGAGCCTAGGGGCAGTTGAATTCTAAGTATGATCTTCTTTTTGGTTGCATGAGGTAAAATTTGCTACCAGCTAAACCTCCGGAAGCAGGTGAGCACGAGGCCAAAACTCGGAGCTCCGCTGACCTGACACACCATCATAGGCTTTCAAACTTCCCCCATCTGGAGCAACTTGTTTCTTGCACGTGAACAACCACAGCTCATCACTATTGCCATCCATTGCATCAAACTGAATCGGAGGAGGCTGCCACTGACTAAAGAGAGCTTCATATGGTGACTTGGGCTTCTGAGTTCTCTCCATCGAAGAACTACACATTTGATTAGACATATATTATAACTATATGTATTAGATGTATATTTAGTAATGTATATTTAGTAACTTATATACATATAACCTAGCATTACGTAATCAAATATTATACTAAATATATTAACCAATTTTTATGATATAATATGTAATATGGGTATTACGATGTAGCCATTTTGAGGCCCTAATTAGAATTGGAGCCCTAGTTTAAAACTGATGTGTTAATTCATGATTTTCTTTATGTTAAATAAGACGCAAAAATTTTGTTAAATCCCATACATGAATGAAAAGCCATATTATGAATTCAAGTAATATATAAATAAAATTGCAAACTGAAAAAAATGACGAATGAAATGCAGGTAAATATTCCTTAGACACCATAATAGTTACAAAAATAAAAACTTCACTATCTACATTGACCTTGTTCGATTCTCAACCCTTAATTGCAAAATAAAAAAGTTTAAATAAAACGATGTGTAAAGCAATTCCTGTTAATTTTTCTTAGTGCGCGTTTGGTAGTCCGTATTAATAAGTAGGTATTATTAATACACGTATAATTTATGCTGGTATTATTTTAAAGGGTATTACATATACATTTAATTGTGTTTGGTTGTGCAACGGATAATAATTCATTTTACTTTAATACCCTTCAAAATTCTTAAATTTCCCTTTAATTCACCACATCAATTGCATGATGCTCGACCAAATAGAGCATCTTGAGGAACGCTTGATTTCCGATTTGATACTGTGGCCCTTGGAGACAGCGCTGCGACGGCTGCTGCGGGACCGCGGACGGGTTGTAACACAAATTAGCGAAGCTACAAATCCTCCCAACGCACCAACATTTAAATGCGAACCAGTACTGAAATTTTTTGGCAATGACTTCAATAGCTTCTGCTTTGCAAGTTCATAGACGCCAACTAAGCCTCCTGATATAACTCTCTCATATAAACTGCGTAAGAACTGAACTGGCTTTTCTTCATCAGTGCTGACCCACGTGAAATTTTTTTTTCCTTCAAGTGACTGATAGATCACTTTTCAACCAATTGCATCTGTTGAAGCCGTCAAGTTGCGTTTGGCATCGAAAGCAACTGTAATCGGACCCATTCAGGCGCTCAAGCCAACTCTCCGACAGAACTACCATGGTGTCTATCGTCTGCTCCTCGATCCCTGAAGTGATGGATGAAGAGAAGAGCAACATCGTATCAGATAAAGATCCTGTTGCTGGAGGTGATACTGTGGTCCTTGGAGATAGCGCTGCGGCGGCTGCAGCACGACCGCGGACGGGTTGTCGGCATGGATCTCAGCTACATTGGTAGCCGCTGCTGGCTGTCAATTTGATGTTGTGAAGCTAGGGCATGGGTATAATTGGAATGTTACCGAATCTCTCTTTTGTTTTCCATCCGTATAAATAAACCCACCTCAAAAGATAGTATTAATAATATGGTAGGTAAAGAGTAAAATATAATTCATGTATTTTTAATGCGCTAGCAAATATCCAACCAAACACAACTGAACATTATTAATTATCCAATACGGATGGATATCCACCTTACCAAACGCGCACTTCTTGTTTTGACCGATCAAATTTTTTATTAACCAAGTCAAAAATAATGGTCTGACCACTAGAGGTGTAAAGATTTTGGGTTGACCCAAAATCTAATTCAAATAAATCCAATTAAATTGAATTCGGATTAAGCTATTTTATTTGGGTTGGATTTTGGGTTGGGTTGGTTTTTGATTGGACAAATTGAATTCGGGTTGACCTAAATTGTAAAACACAAAATGAATTACAAATATATAAAAAATAAATATAAAAATAAAAATTTTAAAAAATTTAAAAAATTTAATTTTTTTAACTTTTTTAATTTTTAATTTCTTTATTAATTAAAGTAAATTGGTTGACCAAAATTCAACCCAAATTAACAATTTTGAATTGGATTTAATTGTTTTGAATTTGAGTTTTGGATTGAGTTATTTTATTATAAATGAATTTAGATTATGAGAAACTTAACCCATATTTAACTTTCAATCCATATTTACACCCCTACCCCACATAGCAAAACAAAAACAACCAACGTCGATGGGAGAATATCACCCGGGTCAAACTACACAAGCCCACACCACACTAATACATCCCTACAGAGCCAGCTACATGATTTTCTCACAGTTCCTATTTAGAGTATTAGTTAGGAAATATTATATTTTATGTGAATTTGATCCGCAACATGTTTGGTGTAATATACACAATTTGAAAATTTTAAATTATATTTTAATTAATCAGAGTAGCATATGACATTTGACTTTTTAAAAAAATATGTGACTTGATTAAGTTTTATTCACAGACACATGATTAATTTTATTCGCAGCAGCACCGGATCTGAATCTTTGCCAAATAACTAACATGAAAAAAACTGTAATCTACATCAACAACTTTCAATATAGACAGACATGAACATGTTGAGGAACATATATAAAACAAACACCACTTGGCAATTTTGTCAGTTGAAATCCATCTAAGACTGAAATGGCATTAAAATCCTTCAATTTGAAAACAGTAGGATTAGGCCATACAGATATGCAGCAATCGAAAAGTAGGAGTGGTGCAAACCTGAATAATTAAATGTCCACCGCATCTTCTTTACAAAATCGAACAATTACTTGAATAAACCAATCATCAAATTTCAAGTTCAAAGTTACTCAGTCCTTCCTTCACATAAGATGATGTGGTAGCTATGTCTGCAACCAAGCAGAGAAAATAACACCTCAGCTCACGTCAGGGGCGGAGTTACTGGGGGGTAATAGGGTCGGTCGACCCTCTGAGTCTCACCTAAAACATCTATGTCTATGTAAAAAATAAAATCAAAAAAATTTATATATAAAAAAAATAAATTTACACGCTGAATTTCAATTAAATTTTTAATTTTACCTTCATAAATTCAACCAACATTTTGATTATGTAATTTTACCCTCCGGATCCGCCATTGATTCACGTACCTGCTAGTTAATTGAAGTGTTATGAGGAGATAATAGTCTAGACATATGTTGACTTGAATGGGTGTCGCAAAGGCATCATCCTGAAATGGACTAGCCATCTTACCACGAAGGAACCATTTTATATCACCATCTTTCTTCCCTAATGGACATTCGGAGTATTCGGCAATTATTTGGGAAATCATGAAAAAATATGAAAATTTAAACAGAGCAAAATAAGAATTTCTCAAACAAATGTCAGATAATCTTGCTAATAATAATAAAGCCATAGGCCATAGCCATCAACTAGTGTGTGAGTCTGCCACCAGATATGAATGTAACATATATTTACTCTGTTCTTTTTTATATGTCACTTAACCAAATTTTTTGTTCATTTTTATTTGTCACTTAATAATTTTTTATGCATATTTAATGTCAATAACTACCTTAAAATATTAAATATTAATCGCTTCTTTATCATAATCAATACAAAAATTATTCACACCACTAATAATCTATCAATTTTACTTTTTGCACGAATTTTTAAAAAGACTTCAACTACCCACTCATTAAATTTGTCACCTTAATCTACTCAAATTAATCTTAAACAACATGTATTAGAAGACAACGGGAGTATTAGAAACGAGATAAAATTATTCATATCATGGTGATGTGTTTAGTTCGAAATAAGAATAAATAAGAATACGTATTAATAATACAAAGAGAAAATTTACCTTTTAAAAATTCATATTAATAATATCTCATAATAAATAGTATTATTTATATAGATATTAATAATACCTTCTCATATTGTGCGATGAACCAAATGTGTTATAGTCACACGAGTAAAGGCACCCGTCGTCCCGACGGTTCGATTTGAGAATTCCTTTTTAAAATATGAAACTGTAAACCGAATGATTTTTTAAAATTTTAAATCAAACCGAACCGAACCAAACCAAACCAAACCAAACCAAACCAAACCAAATCAACCGGAACCGAATCGAACCGAACCAAACCGACCGGGAGCGACGCTCCCAATCCTATTCTGTTATATATATAGATGATCTAGAAATGCAAAAGAGTGCCCATTTACAACCGGCTATAACACTTACCTTCGCGAACTCTACAGGAGGCACCTTGTCTCCGTTGCTAAGCCAGCCATGCTGCAGCTTCTTATATGCTTCATTTATTTTGCCTTGCTTATGACATAAGATATGACGTGCTTCAACATAATTATATTCAAACCATAGTCAATATTCAAGCTAAAAATATCACATTATTTTCGCCATTCTCATTCTTGTTTCGACGTCTAATTTTCGTAGTTATTCATTGCGAAAATTTCTATGCTCTTCGCAGATTCAACCTGCGAAAAGTTACATGTTCACACGTGTGATTCTGGAGTGCGAAAAGCGTAGTATGAAAAAAAATGATGGTGCACAAATGATAGAGAACAAAACAAACATGCCTGTTTTAATAAAAAATCCTATAACCTATATTAGCATATGAAATCCAGGTAAAATACCTCCGGGATGAAATCTAGGGGTCTAACGATTCAGTTCCATTCGATTTTTAGAAAAAAATCAATCCGAACCGTTGGTGTTCGGTTTGAAGAATTTGAGACCGAACCGAACTATTTTTTTCAAAAAACCAAATCGAATCAAACCATGTAGTTCGGTTCGGTTTGATTTATTTTTATCATAAAATTTATTGACTAATTTAATTGTTAACTATGAGATATTTTTATAAATAATAATATATGTGTACTAATTTATATTATATATTCAATTAAATTTAAATATGATCTAAAATATAGTGAAATCGGTCGGTTTGGATCAGTTTAATTTGAAAAATATTAAAAACCGAATCAAACCATTAATTATCGATTTTTTAAAATTCAAAATTGTAACTGAACCACTAACACTCAAAACCAAACCAAACCAAACATATTAACTTGGTTCGTTTTAATTCGGCTCATTAATTTATCAATTCATATTTACCATCTTAAGTCATAATGAAGTCCATGAAATCGCACGCTACGCTGGCAAAAACAATGCTTGTTTGATTGATTGTTTTTGCAGATTCAAACTAAGGCGAGTTCAACTTACTAGACCGACGAGTCAGCGATGAGGCCCAAATGAGACTTGATTGGGGATGGGCCGTGGTCCAGATCTACAGCCCAATTAGAAAACATCCATCACTCATCACTGTAATATTGGACCACATTTCGATATTTTGGAAATGGGAAGAAATGAAATTGCAAATTATTGTAGAAAAATGATTGATCAATTTTAGCTTGAATCCAAGCCTTGTGTCGCTTTATGTCATAAACCCCACTTAACCCGTTCTGCAATTTTATTCCGTCCAGATTATATCATAATTACGGCCAGCTAGTTTGCATGTCTTTTTTATCGACCGGCTGGCTCACCCCCACAAAATAAATTAATAAATGTTTAAAATAATATTTCATATGTAAATATGATTTTTTTAAATACTTAATATTTCAGTTAAATTTGGTAAATTATGTATTTAACTGATTATGTTTTATCAATTACCTATTAAATTCAGTTCAGTTTTCGATTGGAATTTTTTTAGTTCAGATAATTCGATTCATTTAGGTTGTTGTTTGGTTTAGGGAAATTTTGATTGGAAGGAAAATTTGGTGGAAAACAAGAAGAAAATTTGTAAGAAAATTAGATGGAAAGTGGAAAAGAAATTTTATTTAAAATAAAGAATGTTTAAGTATTTTTCAATCAATTTTGACCTTCAACCAAACAAGAGAAAATATGATGGATTCAATGGAGGAATACACTTTCTCTCAAATTTTTTTTTCCACCAAATTTTCTCTAAACTAAGCATACCCTAGGAAAAATTTAATGAAAATGAAAATTTTGAGGGAAAATAAAATCCATAATGTATTCCATTTTATTTTTCTTTGTTTGGTTCAAATGAAAAATTATGAAGGAAAGTTTCAGAACTTATTTTATTTTATTTTAACTTTTTTTTTCATACAATTTCCTTTACCACAAATTTTTCCAAAATCAAATAAAGAAATTCTTCTAACTTTCATTCAAATTTCTTTTCCACCAAATTTTTCCTAAACCAAACACATGGGCCAGATACGGAAAATATTCCCCACACTCACTTTCAAATCTCACATGTCATGTGATTCAATAATTTACTCTTCGAAGAGGCCCTCAAAGTTACAAAGCCTCGTATCATTTGTTTGGTCAAAAGCTTTGTTATATCAGTGGAAAGTGTATCGACTAGGAGATGGAGAGTACTGGTTGATTAATCAAATTCAACTATTTGTCATTTAAGGATATGTTTGGTTTAGAAAAAATTTGGTGGAAAAAAAATTTGAGGAAAAATGAATTTCTTTATGGAATCTATTCTATTTTTTCTTATTTGGTTAGGGGTGAAAAAATAGTAGAAAAATGCTAAAGCCTTTTTTATTTTAAACAAAATTTTCATTCAATTTTTTATCTTATTTTTCTACAAATTTTCCTTCTCATTTTCTCACAAATTTTTCTTCAAATTTTCTGCCAAATTTTCTCTAAACCAAACACAATAGAGAAAATTTGATAGAAAGAAAATATTCAGAGAAAGTGAAATTCAAAATGGATTTCATTTTATTGTTCTTTGTTTGGTTTAGATGAAAAATTTGAAGGAAAATTTTAAAACTTTTTTTATTTCACTTTAACTTTCTTTCTAATTTTTCATGAAATTTTCTTTCTAACAAATTTTCCCTAAACCAAACAATAGACCTTCTAACTTTTATTCCAATTTTCCTTTTCATCTAATTTTCTCTAAATCAAACACAGCCTAACTTTTCCTCTAATTTCTATGTAATTTTCTTTCTCACAAATTTTCCCTAAATCAAACAAAGAAATCCTTCTAACTTTCTTTCCAATTTTCCTTTTTATCTAAGTTTTCCTAAATCAATAACAGTCTAAGGGTGTGTTGGTTTAAGGAAAATTTGGTGGCCAAGTAAAATTTGAGGGAAAGTGGATTATCGCATGAAATTCATCTTATTTTTTCTTGTTTGGTTTAAGTTAAAAAATGATGGAAAGTAACTAAAACATTTTTTATTTTGAACAAATTTTCCTTCCTATCTCCCATTTAATTTTCATACAAACTTTCTTTCTTATTTTCTCACAAATTTGTCATCTTATTTTTTATCAAATTTTCATTTCCACCAAATTTTCCTGAAACCAAACACTGCCTAAGTGTCTTCCAATTGTGGCTTGTGCTTAACTGACTTTTGATCATCCTTTTTTTTAAATAATCTTGGTTGGGTTGCATACTTAGATGTTGTAGTAGATGATAATTTGGAGTTGAGCACAGCGTGATAACATTGGATATTGAGCAAAATTAACATGGAAACTATAAAAATCTTCGTAAAATAATGGAGTACTACTGTACTTTCTCCATTAACATGGAAATTATATGATTGGTAATATGCCAAACATCATAATCACATTATGATGATAAAGAGTAATATGTTCATAGAATTTTAATTTTAGAATTTTTCTATCATAGTTTTTTTATTAAATTTGTTTTGATTGATTTATCTTTAAAACTAAATGATAAATAAAGGTTGGGTGAAGAAGCGAAATTTTATTAATCAGCATACGTAATGGACAAATTCATATTGTAAGTATGAGATCATTTAGTAATGATTTTTTAAAAGGGTTTTAAATGTGAGAAATTAGATCTCATATACTCAAATAATAGTTGGTATCAATCCAAAACATAATACTCCATAGGTTTTAAATTTAACAAAACACTCACAAATTACCATGTGTGTAATGAAAATGAAATGAAATTAAAAAACCATAACTTTACTGGCTGTTTACTCACAAATTGTTGTGAAGGAAATCCAAGTCGAGTGTGTACCGTATGTGCTTTTTTTTTTGTATTGTGATTTTTGTGGATCGTCCTATTCGGTATCAATACTCGTTAAACAATTTTTAAATTGTCTTTTTTTATGGGTTTAAAATTAGAATTAGATTGATTCTTTTAAGCCCGTTTCAAACTCCTGTAATAACTCTTTATCCAACCAAACTCAAACTCGTCTCAGTGAGTTCTTAAAGGTTGTGATTGTTTTAGAGAAAATTTGGCGGAAAAAAATTTGGTGTAAAGTGAATTATTCTATGGAATCCATCTTATTTTTTATTTTTTGGTTAGGGGTGAAAATTGATGTGAAAATGCTACATAAAATTTTATTTTAAACAAATTTCTCTTTCTATTTTCCATCTAATTTTTCTACAAAATTTTCTTCTCATTTTCTCATATATTTTCCTTCTTATTTTCTACCAAACTTTCCTTCCCACCAACTTTCCTAAAGGTGTGTTTGGTTTAGGAAAAATTTGGTGGAAAGAAAAATTTGAAGAAAAATGGGAAAGAAAATTTGTGAGAAAATGCGAAAAAAAGTTTTTATGAAAATTACATGGAAAATATGAAGTAAAATTTAGTTCAAAATAAAGAATGTTTTAGTTGTTTTTCATCATTTTTTATCTCAAATCAAATAAGAGAAAATATGATTGTTTCCATGGGGAAACCACTTTCCTTCAAAATTTTCTTTTCACCAAATTTTCTTTAAACCAAACATACCCTAAAGGTTTAGGGAAAATTTTATGGAATGAAAAATTTGAGGAAAAGTGGAATCCATAATGGATTTTATTTTATTTTTTTTATTTGGTTCAAATGGAAAATTGGAATGAAAGTTTTCAAAACTACTTTTATTTTACTTTAAGTTTTCCTCTAATTTTTCATGCAATTTTCTTTCCCACAAATTTTCCCTAAATTAAACAAAGGAATTCTTCTAACTTTCTTTCCAATTTTTCTTTTCATATAATTTTTTCTGAACCAAATACGGCCAAATAGTATTTATTTAATATAAAATTGAATGGACTTATAAGATATTAATATTAGTTGTTGATCATATTAATCTATATGTATTTAATGTTTTTTTATAACTTCATGTAAAATGTAAAATTTATTGGATTGTGCTGAAGTAAATAATTTCTTTCATTTTAACGTATGCAACAATATTAAATGTGTATTAAATTTTTAAGTGATTAATGAAAATGAAAAAAATAGATGTTAGTTAAGTTATAATTAAAAGTGGATAGATGGTTTAGTTTAAAAAAAATATTATTTAGCTTATTAGATTACTTTGTCTAATTTTATTATTTTTAGTTTTCTATTCTTTCCACTTCAAAATTTATTGTTTTATTGGTTTTTTTACATTTTAAAATAGAATTTCTGAATAAAATCAATCTTAGCTAACTCATTAAATGTTTAGATCCAAATACACACAGCTAAATATACTCAGTCCATGAAACAAATCAAATGGTTGTTAACTTATGAATTATGAATATAATCTCAACCATCCAAACAACTTACTTTTATTTTAAAAAAATATAGTTTTGAATTGGAATAAACAATTATCAAAATTCATGCGTAAAACAATTAATTTTCTAATATTATTTATGTCAAAATATAATTTATTAACTTGTGATTAGTCATTAAAATCATAAAAATATTTGAACAAAAGCATCAACTGACACATTTAAACAAGCAACAATTATTTGATTGAAGTTTAACTTGATATTATCAACGTCCATCTGTATAATATTTTATTAACCTTATCAAAATAAAAAGTTGCATTCACATTAAATAACGCTGTCTGTAATATTGGGATAATAATACGGAAAGAAAAATTTAAAGAAAAATCATGATAATTTTTTATTCATAGAAAGTTGTGAAAAAAAATTGAAGGTACGTTTACCAGATAAATAATGTTTTAACATTTTCCTTATAAATAAAATTCATGGAATCTTATTTCTCCTATCATTTTCACTCTTATTCTACCTAGGGAGTGTAATGATTAGGTTTGATTTTTAATAAAAAAATCAAACTCAACCGTTTGTAATCGGTTTGAGAAATTTAAATCCAAACCAAACTGCTAATTTTAAAAAATCAAACCAAACCAAACTGCATGGTTTGATTCGTTTCATTTAATTTTTGAATGAACTTTACTGACTAATTTAACTATTAAGAGAATTTTCTTATAAAATCCTAGTATTATTCGGTTTGGATCAGTTCAGTTTAAAAAAATTAAAAACCAAACTAAATCATTAGTCATTGGTTTTTTAAAATTTGAAATTGTAACTGAACCACTAACATTCCAAACTAAACCGAACCTATCAGTTTGATTTGATTTGATTCATCGATTTATCGGTTTTTATTTACACTCCTAATTCTTCCTAAGCCAAAACAGAGGTTAAGGTGATATTTAGTGCTGAATAAGTATTTAGGAGCCTCCAAAAATGATAAACGATATGCGCATATGGAATATTGATACATCAGAATTAGGAAAATATTATATACTGCTGCTATTACATGATGTGCTAAATTTTCTAGTAAAGAATATGAGAAACTTCAATGATTAAAATATAGGGTCATCATCAATTAAGACTGGTTCATTGGTAAGGATATGTATCTTTATCTAGAAAATTTTGAGTTCAATTATAAGAATGGAGTGAGAAAACTATTACATACAAAGAAAAAGGATTTTCAATTGAACTTTATATTTTTTTGTTCACTTTTGCGTGTATAATTGGATTTAAGTTACTCAAAAGGTAAACACGGTATACTGTACATTTAGATAGTCGTATATTATATGTATTTTTATCACATATGAAGAGTTTTTATCTTTCCATGTAGTTTTTTCTAACTAATGTATTCTTCAGT
This sequence comes from Kalanchoe fedtschenkoi, assembly GCA_002312845.1. NCBI lineage: Eukaryota > Viridiplantae > Streptophyta > Magnoliopsida > Saxifragales > Crassulaceae > Kalanchoe > Kalanchoe fedtschenkoi. The sequence continues at coordinate 20,686 of NQLW01000871.1, forward strand.
AACTATATGCGCTTGGTGTTTCATGATAATTAAAAGAAAATAATATTCATAGGGAAAAAACTATTTTTTGTGTGAATTTTATTTAATTTTTTATTTTATTAAAGATAAAAATTATAGGGAATATGAAATTTTTTTAAATAATATATTTGTTTGAATTTATGAAAAATCAATTAAAAATGTTATGTTTAGTTATTATTAATCTAATATTGTCATACAACTTTTTCATTTAATTTTTATTCAAATGAAACAACAATTTTTATTAACTTTATTTCTCATTTTTCATAATTTATATAGATCAAATGGTATCTAAATGTATTAGATTATTCAATTTGGAACAAAGCATTTATTAAATTTTTTTTATTTCATTATTCATAAATGCACAATACAACGAAAATGGCATGAAAAATTAGAATGTATAAAAACAAATAAAACAACAAATTATGAGTGTTCACAACAATACTAAAACGAAACCTGCGGGCCGCTCCAGGTGATGACGTGTCCTTAGCCAGTGGTTCTACTTTTGCAATTACCAAACGTTACGACTACCAAGCACTGACAGGTAGGAGTGAAAATACGGTTAATAACCGACCGAATAGGAAATTTGGTTAACCGAACCGATTAACCGACTGAATAATTCATTAACCGTTAACCCAACCGAATTGTCAGTTAACCGAATAACCGAATTTTCGGTTAAACGGTTAATTTTAATCGAAATTAACCGAAGTATTAACCAAATTGTCAATTAATAAACTAAAAAAACCCTGTTGCTGTTGTTTGCATTTTAAACATATGAGATATAAAATAAGGTTACCACAAAATGCGGTTACAGACAAGTAGATCCCAAAATGTTGCTGGAATTAAACAAGTAGTATTTTGATCGGTCATTCATTACTCTTGAAAATGCCAAAATGCGGTTATAGACTATATGTCTCACTTGGTGTAGCAGGAGCCAAAAACTTGCATCAAGAGCCTGTAGATCATAAAAAATTCACATTAAAATAAACATATTAACATGTGAATTCTGCTTGATAAATACTTCTATCTTTCCATAAGCCCAATAGTCAATAACTATAGTTTAAAATCACCCCCATGGAAGATCACAATTCACAAGAATTGTTCAAACATTTCATGCTCCATTCTCCAAGAGTTCAAGCAATATCACTTCAAAAGAATCACAAATTCACATGGGTAATTCAAACATTTCGTACTCCACTCTCTAAGAGTTCAAGCAAGATTATCTCAAGAGTCAAGCAATTCATACTTCAAAGTTTAAATAATTCATACTTCAAGTATTCAAGCAAAATCATCTCAAGTAAATATCAAAACAATAATCAAAGAGTCAAGCAGGAGTACCTCAACTCCTCAAGAGAAGATCACAATGATAATTCAAATAATTCATCAAAATAATATAAACTCTGTGGACATGTTCAAACTCCGTGAACCTAAATGTTCTAAGAGTTTATGCAATCTCCATACGTTCTCTATCAAGAGAAAAGTTTTGTAAATCTGAAAATGAGAGTACAAGTTTAGTCTATAATCAAATCATACTCGATTTTAAAGACTGAATAAAAAAGCATTTATAGAAGATGTAAATGAATATTACCTTTGTCAAGTTTTTCAATTTCAGCGAGGTCTTCTTCGACTCGAATTGCATGAGAATGAGATTGTGATCCTCGTAGCCAATCTTGCGCACAAAGCAAAGATTTTACTATTCGTGGAGTCAAAGAATTGCGAAATACATCTAGAATTCGTCCGCTTGTGCTAAAAGAAGACTCCGAAGCAACGGTAGAAATGGGGACAACCAGCACATCCCGAGCCATTTGAGAAAGTATGGGATACCTATGCATGTTAAGCTTCCACCAACCAAGGATATCAAAACCGCTACTTTTCTCAATGCTCTATTCAAGGTATTTATCCAATTCTGATTTGTTGTCTTCATTTGCAGATTGTGATCTATGCTTCAGAAACCTTGATACCAAGCTAGATTCACCATTATCATCATCATCATCGAGCATGCAAACATTGGATTGGTTTCTTGTCTCACTTACACATGTATCACTCAACTTAACATAAGCTCCAAACATCTCGTACAGAGCTTTTTTCACTTTGTCTCCCAAGTTCCTACCTTGTTTATCCACCAATCCATCGTCAACAAGCTCATCTCCGTAAACCTCTAGTAGAGTGAATTGTACGTAGTCGAGCTTGAATCGAGGATCAAGTACCACCCCAATGTAAATAATCATGTTCATTTTCGTGATGTTTCCCCAATATTTGTCAGACTTTGCCTTCATTTTGGTAGCCATCTCTACCAACCCAGGATCTGTCCCTCGCTGCCAATTTTTCAACTTACAAACAACCTCACTAATCTCTGTGAAGAACATGTTAGAAGTCACATACTTCGATCCCGAAATTCGAGTAGTGAAATTGTAAAAGTTCTTCAAAAAACGTGTCAATCTTCTAACATTTTCCCAATCAAAGTGCTCAGGAACTCCAAAAACATAATCTTGGTTGATCTGTAAATTTTCGTCTAGACCAATCTCAGCACTATAGAATGAATTAAGTTCAAGAGTGAAAAAGGGATCTACGTGTTGGTATCGCTCAAATGCCTTCTCAACTTTAGCGCCGGAACTAACATCATGTATGTTGAGTTCCATCTGGTACAAACATCCAAACATAGCAAACTCTTGCTCTCTATCTTCTCACAAGCAATGCACTCCTTAAATTTTTGTAGCCGGGAAGGAGATTGTCTCACATACCTAACTGCTTTTCTCACACGTGAGATGGAATCTTTCACTGTATTGATCCAGTCATTGACAACTAGAATGATTATATGTGCAATGCACCTCATGTGCAAATACTTCCGATCAAGAATGCACCCCTTCCACCTCAAAAAATTTTCCTTCAAGTACGCCACAGCCGTGTTATTCGAACCAGCATTATCAACAGTCACAGTGAACACATTTTCGATTCCCCAATCAATTAAACACTTCTCCACAACTCTTCCAATATCTTCCCCTTTGTGACTGCTGATTGGAACGAAATTTAGAAGTCTCTTATTGCAACCTCCACTGATTATCAATAAAATGAACCGTCAAGCAAAGATAGTTGATGTTCTGATCGATATCCACGTATCTGTAGTAAGAGAAACACGCTGAGTTGATGCTTTCAAAAACTTCTTCATCCTCACGGCTTCATCCACATACAATTGATAACAATCACGTGCAACAGTGATTCGAGAAGGAATACAAAAAGCTGGACACGCTACTTGCATTAAACCCTTAAATCCTTCTCGCTCGACAAATCTAAAGGGTAGCTCATCAATGATAACCATATGAACCAACGCTTTTCGGGTAGCCTCTTGGTCAAACCGCCAAGTCCGTAAGACACCCATCTTCCTTTCTCCTTCTGCCAAAGATTGTGGATCCGCACACTGAAAATCAAGCATTGTTCTTTCTGCATCCTTTTAAAGGTTTAAAGGGTTCTTATGGCAAGTGCGAGCATGGTATCTTAATGAGCTCGTGCCATTAGTATTTGGATCTCCACAAAGCTCCTTCTGGCAAAAATTACACATGGCCTTCGTGGCACCATCAATTTCGATTTGCTGAAAAGAATCCCAAACATTGGATACCAACTTTTTTTTCTTTCTGGGCATAATTTGTTGCCTGTCTTCAACATCAACATTAGCCTCCCTAATTTCATCCTCGGTAATGGATGTATTACCCCTAATTGATTTTAACATATCAACTGAATCTGACATCTGTAATTAATAAATATGAAACAAGTTATTTAACAAAAAAAATGAAATAAAAATCAATAGCATCCACTATCAATACATCAAAACTAAAATGAAAATATCAGCTTAGTGACCAGCATGTAATCAATGTTCAATTATAACCTGCCAAAAGCCGCAGCCCCAGCAGGCCAGCACTGCCCAAAAGGATGAATTCTAAACCATAAATCAACAGCCTAAAGCAAATCAATAGCCACTGCCCACTGAAAATTCCAACTGAAAAACTAATCAAATGGTTACAATTATATCAAATTCTAATGGCACCACCAAATTCCAACAGTTCAGCACAAAGGCACAAACCTTTCATCCAATGCCAATATTCAGCAAGTCAGCTCAGGCAATGGGCAACACAACAGTCCAACTATCAATTTTCAATGGTAATCAAATGACAACAAACTAAACCCTAGAGTAGAGAATAGAGTCAATTACCACGGATGTATGTGCAACAGGCGAGGTCGCGAGGCGATTGCTCGAGGGGAGGCACGGCGGGCCGGCGGGGTGACTGCTCGAGGCTAGGCGAGTTGACCGCTCGAGGCGAGGCGGTGCGACTAATCGAGGCCAGATGATGCGAGACGTGATGTGGTCGCGGTGAATCGGTGACAGTGGGGAGTCTCGGCCGAATCGGGTGATTGTCCAGCAAGGCGTGACGCGGCTGGTGAGTCGGTGACAGAGTGACAGTGCGGGGACCTGGGACAACGAGGCACGTGCTCTCTGTGCGACCTAGATCCGGCAACCCTAATTCACCGCTCAGTTCTCACTTCTCCTCTGTGCTCTCTGCGCAGATGAACGCAGGACTGATTCACTGAAGGAAGTCCGTAAGCCAAAACGCAAACTCCCCCAAATGAAACGACGTCCTCCGGTTCGGTTAGTCAGTTAATTGGTTAACCGAATCCGAAAATATATTTAACCGTTAACCAAACCGAATTTCTCGGTTAACCGAATTCGGTTAACCGCGGTTAATTTTAACAGTTAAATTCATTCGGTTAACGGTTAAAATCGAATAGTGAACACTCCTACTGACATGGGACATGACATTAATTACCCATTTTATATTAATTGAGGAAAAAATCAAATAATTTCGATTATGATATTGTTTGAAGTTGCCGAGGATGCAAGAATATGGGATGATACATTACTTAGCCTCTGCTTGGTTCAAGAAAAATGTTTGGGAAATGAAATTGCGAGAGAAAGTTAAAGAATTTTTTATTTGATTTAGAGAGAATCATTTACGCTGTGTTTGGTTTAGGGGAAATTTAGGGGAAAGGAAAATGTGGAGAAAAATTGGTAAAATCCAATGTTTGGTTTAGATGAAAAATATGAGGGAAAGAAAATTATATGGAAAGTTAGAAGGAAAGTTAATGTAAAAGAAAATGAGTTTTGAAACTCTCCTTCAAATTTTCCATTCTAAACCAAATAAAGGAAAATAAGATGGAATTCATAATGGATTTCACTTTCCATCAAATTTTCTTTTCCCTACAATTTTCCCTAAACCAAACATAGCCTTTAGGGAAAAATTAGAGAAAAAATTAGTTAATTAAAGATTATTTTGAGGTAACGCGTTTTGTGTGGAAGTGCATTTTATTCATATTTAACGACTGATTTTTGTGTGAATTATGCACGTCGTTTGTATTATGAATACCATCAATCAATTGTAATGTTGTTACATGACATTTTGACCAGTCAGTTAGTATTTTGCAATTTTGCTTTTTAATGTGTCACGTGTCGTATTTTTATTAAATAATCCACAAAACAAGTGGCAGACATAGTTCACCCAAAAATCACTCAATTTTAAGTGTCTTTCAAGTAAATTTAACTTAATTATTCAGTTGAATAGGAATGAATTTTTGCATATTTTAGCGTTTGGCGGATATTTTCTGTTAGTTCTATACATTATATATTGGGTATGTGAAAGGTTAAAATAATATTGTTTTGAATGATGTTATTTGTTTTTGGGTTTTTGTATTTTTGGGTTTTAGAAGATTTTGAGGTGTGAGAGTTTCAAATTTGGTGTTTTTATGATATTTCAAAGACCAAAATGGTGTTGTTTTATTATAATCTAAAAATTATGAAAACACTAAGACTGTGTTTGGTTTGAGAAAAGTTAGAGGGAAAGAAAAATTTAAGAGAAAATGAATCCCTCATAAAATCCGTTTTATTTTCCCCTTGTTTGGTTTGAGGTGGAAAATTTTGTGGAAAGTATTAAAACATTCCTTAATTTAAACAAATTTTCCTTCTCATTTTCCATCTAACTTTCCATTCAATTTTCCATTTCCAATTTTCCTAAACCAAACAAAGGATTCCTTTTCATTTTTCCTCAAATTTTCTTTTTCCTCAATTTTTTTCTAACCCAAACACAGCCTAAGGGTGTATTTGGTTTAGAGAAAATTTGGTGGAAAGTAAAATTTGGTGGAAATAAGAAGGAAAATTTGTGAGAAAATGAGAAAGAAAGTTTGTAGGAAAATTAGAAAGAAAATAGGAAGTTTTTAAAATAAAGAATGTTTTACCATTTTTCCACCACTTTTCACGATAAACCAAACAAGAGAAAATAAGATGGAATCCATGAAGAAAAATACTTTCCATCAAATTTTTCTTTCCCCCAAATTTTTCCTAAACCAAACAAAAATCGTAAAACTATCTTAAAACATAAAATACCCGAAGACTATACAAAATAACTTCATTTTTCATGTACTTTAGCTCACATACACTAAGAGTGTATATCCTTATTTCTCATTTTTTTAAATGATAAAATGTTTAGATACGTTGAAGGTAGACGTGTGCGTGAGTTGGTACCGCATTTACGTTTAGATACGTTGGAGGTGTGCGTGAACTGACCCGCAGTGAGTATAAACATCACTATCAAGATGGAGAGGTGTACAACCCCTAACCATCGCAAAAAAAAAATAAAAAAATTATATTTTTATTTTTCTTTGTCGGGAAAGTCATTTGTAGAAAACAAGTGTACAATTGATAGGTCATCTCATGTTCCCATAGATTGTACTAGGAATGTGTTCAGGTGATCCAGGTGCAATTATTATGATCGCAATCCATACATTTCTGAACCAAACATTGCTCGATTTATCATTCAGCAAAAATAGCTGTCTTATGACTAAAACCCAAAGTCAAAGGTTGCATCGAAGAGAAACAAAAGACATGCAAAAAGAAAAAAATCCAACATGTCTTCATAATACTCCTTCGTCCCTAATACATATTATTTAAGGTTAATTTGAATAAATTAAGGTGAAGTTAACGCTGACGGTTGAACAAATTTAAAAAGTAGGTGGTTAATAGTTTTTTGAAAAAGTTCGTGTAAAAAATAAAATTGATAGATGATTACTGGTGAAGAATATATTTTTTACTAATTATGATAATGAAGTGATTAATGTTTGACATTTTAAGATAGTTGTTGATATGAAATATACATTGAAAATTGTTAAGTGATAAGTAAAAGTGGACAACATATTTGGTTAAGTGACATATAAAAGAAAATAGAAGGAGTATCATTTTAATATATACTTTAGTGCCATTTTATATTATCAGGTTTCGAAAATCAGCCCGCTATTAAATTACATAAATCCTTTTTCAAAGCAAGTGTAAAAACATATTATTCACATTATGTCTAAAAATCATTAAACAGTTGTGACTCTGAAGACAAAAACGTGTGACGCTAGCCATCTCTCGCGAAGAGGTCCATGATAGTGCTACACTTAGACCAGAAAATTGCTGCAATGTTTTACTTTTTTTATCTATTTGTAAGGAACGAATAAATTGATTCATGATATTACAAGACTTATGTAGAGTTAAAAAGAAAAATTTTAGTTGAAATTAAGCATATAATATATATATTTACATAGACATAGATATTTTAGGTGGGATTTGATGGGCAAAATTAAAAATTTAGTTGAAATTAAGCATATGATTTATATATATATATAATTTTTTTACATAAACATAAGTATTTTAGGTGAGATTTGGGGGTAGCTGCCCCAGTAGCTCTGCCTCTGACTGGAACGTAAAAAAGAATGGATATGAATCCAAAACATTTGATTTTAAAATCAACTTGACAATCTCATCAAATACCATTTTAACAAAGGGATGCAACGTAAACTTGGGCAAAATTATGATAGATAAGATTTTTCAAATCACCTAGCAGATCTCTCGGTTTGACATCATGATAGAATTTTTAAGAAAGCAATGGAATGAGAGGAAATTCTCCAACTTCATTTTTAATCAATTTCGATTAAGAGTAGTGGACTATGATTCTAATCGAATTACTACTAATTCATAATATGCGCAATTCTAATTTAGTCTACTATTGGATCTAATTGCAAATGGACCATTCTAATTTAGTCTGCTATTGGATCTAATTGAAGTTTGGGCAATTCTAATTGACTATGCCATTGGATCTAATTGAAAATGAGGAATTCGTAATGTCCTATCGGTACATTGAAAGCAGTTTTATATTGATCATTCTCGGCTATTTGTATTTGCCAGTATCCTGATTTTAAATCAAATTTGGAAAATATGATTGCATCATGAAGCTTATCAAGCAAGTCTTTTTTGTTTGGTATTGGGTGCCTAATCCATTTTAAAACTTTATTTAGAGGTTTATAGTTTATTACTAACCTAGGCACTCCTCTTTCAATCTCGCTATGTTTATTAACATAGAATCCTGTACATGACCAGGGTGAGTTTGACTTGACTATTAGTCCTTTACTTAGCAGATTATTAATCTCAGTCTTACAGAGTTCCATATATTCTGAATTCATTTGGCACGGTCTAGATTTTGTAGGAATATCCCGCTCTTTGAAGGATTCTTCATAGGGAAGGCTAACAATATGCTTTTTTCTATTCCAAAAAGCATTTGGATGATCATTACAGATTTCTAAGGACAAGATGTCCTGTAAGCGTTTTATTTTGTCAATTAGTCTAGGATTTTTTAAATCAATCTCAATATTATGAATAGTTACTTCACTTTTAAGAAAATTAATTTGATTATATTTTTGAAAAATAATGTCTTTTATTTCATTTAAGACTTTTGTCTGTGGTTCCGTTATAAACTGAAATTGAACTTTTTGATTTTGAAAAGTACCCTCAAAATATTTGTCATCAATATGGGTTATAGGAAAAATTTGTTTAAGAAATGGTGTTCCAAGTATTACTTGGTTTGTTATGTTTTTAACGAGTAAAAAGCTTTCAGGTATACATACTTTATTATTACATATGTATGCTTTAGGTATCTTAAAATCTATTTGGAGTTTTTCTCCTCCAGCATGTCTTAAACTATGGGTTGTTTTTTCAAAGTATTTTGTGGGTATTAACCCTTCCTGTATTACACTTACATCTGCTCCTGAATCTATTAGAGCAATTAATTCTATCATAAAACTGTTATTTATGAGTAATTTTATTTTAATATGAAATTTGAATGCAGTAATCATATTTATTACCGAAAGAAATCCTTCTTCTAAAGGTTCATTTGGATTTGTTAAATCTGATGAAGTTTTATCTTCTAATTTTGAAACTCTCTGGTTTAAATTATTGTTTAATTGTTTTAACATTTTGATTCATCTTTTAAATTATCAATTTCAAATTTTAAATCTAATACACTTGAAGGGGTTTCAAAGATTGTTTTCTGTTTTTGTCTTAGTGTTTTAAACACTTCTGACATCATATATGGATTGTTATCTATTTTAGGAATTTCTTCATTTTGTCTAGTTTCACTCGTACTCGGAATATCCATTGAATCTATTAATTTAGACCTTAATTCTTTGTCTTTAATTGAATAATTGATTGTAAAAATTCAATTAAATCATTGCCTTTTAAGACATTTAGACTATCATTATCTCTAAATTGGGAGATTAATTTGTAAATTTCATCTCCACTATCTTGTTTTAAACAAGGTTTTTCACATGATGAACAACAAGCATTATCTTCACTGTCTGTTGTTTCATTTAAATTTCCTAGTTCAGTGTTTCCAGAACTATCAGTTTCAGTTTCAGTATTACTATTGGATTCAGTTTCACTTTCAGAATTAATTAGTAGCTTTTTCAAAGAATCTTTTAATTCTTCATCCAGATTTAAGTTTTTAATTTTATCTTTCATTCTACACTTATTTGCGTAGTGATCTATTCTTCCACACTTGTAGCAAGTGATGGGTTTTTTATCCTTTTTATGATTCATTTTATTATGAATTTTTCTATGATGTTTTTTAACTAATTTTTCTTCAGAATATTTCCGTTTTTTCTTTCTGTAATGTTTTTTATAATCTTTAGGAATATATTTTCCTTTCCCTTTACTATTTGTTGGAATATCCATTCCAAACTGGCTGCAGAATTGTCCTAATTGGTTTCTTTCTAAAAGACTTTGTCTTTTAATTTGTTGGTTTAACCTAATTTCATTACAGAGACTTAATCCCTCTTGAACACAAGTTTTTATTAATTCTCCATATGTATAGGTATCATAAGGTATGGCTATCATATCTTTTCTCAGAGTTTTTCTGACTCTTTCAGCGAAAAGATGTGGTAAACCATCAATAAATTTAGACTTCCAATGAGAGCTATTACACTCAGGAAGCTCCATTACCCTATTTAGAAAAGCATCTTTATACCATCTGAAATTGGTCAGTGTTTTACACCTTAAGTTTTGAAGAAGTGTCCTTATGTTTTCATTATTATCTGAAACTCTTCCTGTAAAATGTTTCATTATGTTGATTACTAAGGTATAAACGGCATTTTCTATGACTCTACCGTCTTCTTGTTTTATAGTTGTTAAGATTTCATCTCTATTTCTTTGGGTTAAATAGTTATCCCACCAACCTTTAAGTTGTCCTGTAAAACCAGCAGTTATCATTTTTGCTATGTTTGTATCTGTGTTTCCTGCCGTTTTACTTATTGTACTATACATTAACATTCTATGAACCAAATTATAAATTTGTTTTTCAGTATACCCATCTAGGTTCCATTCATAAATGTTTTTACCATTATAACTGTTGTTAAGGATATATTCCTGTTCCTCATGTAGAATATCTACGGGAGATGGTCTGTTATAGTAAGTAGGATTATTATTGTACTTATAGAGTTTATTAATCTCATCTTGAATTAATGGCTTATAATTTTTATAATTAGACTCTATTTGGCCTGTAAATTCTTCTTCTAGTGTTGAGATTTTTAATCCCTTAAATTTTTCTTCTATTAAGTTTTCTAAGTCCAACATGGATTTTGGTTCTAATTTATAACCTGTTATTTCAGGTGGTGGTTGAAGGCTTGGGGTTGCGATTATAATTTCTTTTCCTGTTATTTTAGGTTGACTGGTTTCACCTATCTGGCTTAATTTATTAAGTCTTTCGTGTAATGATATTATCTGTTCTCCTAGCACATTTAAATATGCATTTGTATAATTGTTTTGTTCAATTATTTTATTTATCTGTTGCATCGTAACATTTAATGTTTCATTTTCACAAATTTTTGCGAATGCTAAAAAATTTACTACCTGTCCTTCTTTTTCCATTTTAAATGGTTGTTGAGGTGGAAAGACTGATTTTAGTATGTTTCCATTTGAAAGTTTATATTCTCTTTCAATAACAGAAATATAAGGTTCAATATAGTTAGTTATAAACCATGGTACAAAAGGAAATAAAATATTTTTCTCAGATAAAAATTTATAAAATTCTTCTGAAATTTGTTCTTGTAAACTTTTATCAAAGTTTTCAAAAAACCATTTCCTAAATTCTTCCCATCTGGGTTTTAAGAATTCTTCCCTAACCTTTCGTCTGGCTAAGGATCCTTTGGAAAAATCAATTTTTTGTGTATTATTCATATTGAAAAATTCATTTCAGATTCGGTTATCTCCTCATCGTTAGTGTTATAAACACCTTTGACTATGTTTTCTTGAGTTTTAAATAATTTAGTTACTCTTTCTCTTTCACCTATATGTGAAGTAGAAGCCCTGTGTGAAGTTTCTGAATGTGGGACTTCTATTATTGGAGAAATATATGAATGAGACGAATATGATCTAGCTAATGGTGTCTCAGGGGCTTTACCCTTAGTCATTCTTATACAAATATTGCCTTCTGATGACTCTATGATTTCATCTACTTCTTCATTTATCTCTATTTTAGGATGTCCTACCTTTTCAAGGATCCATTCTAATTTAGTCTGCTATTGGATCTAATTGAAGTTTGGGCAATTCTAATTGACTATGCCATTGGATCTAATTGAAAATGAGGAATTCTATTTTATTTCCATTCATGTCAATGTAGGATTTGTTGCACAGAAAATCTACACGGAAGGACAGAATGAAGCTTAACTAACAGCACACACGTAGTATATGTCTATATGATAATGTCTAGGGCCGAGCTTTCCAGTTCTGGATTTAAATTAATATATATTAAGCTGCTTTTTCTTAATTTTTAATTAATAAATAATTAAGGATATTCGAAATTCTAATTGTGTATCTAGGAAGGTCAGAGACACATGAGGTTAATGAGAAATTTTTAGGTGGACACAGTCCATGACTTGGATTGTAGATTCACAAATGCGGTGCCGCCACATGTCACTTTAACTAATCACGTGACGTACTGACGTGTTGAAAAATAAAAAAAAAATTATAATCAACGAAGATTCATCACGTGTGACGTTGAAAAATCAAAGTGTATGATTTTTAATTAATAAATAATTAAAGATATTCGAAATTCTACTTGTGTATTAGAAAGGCCTCGGGAGGTTAACGAGAAATTCTACACTGAGGTTAATGAAAATTTTTTGGATGGACACAGTCCACAACATGGATGGTGGATTCACAAATGCGGTGCCACAACGTGTCACTTTGACTAATCACGTGACTTACTAACGTGTTGAAAAATAAAAAAAATCACAATCAACAAAGACTCGTCACGTGTGACGTTCAAAAATCAAAGTGTGTGATTTTTAATTATTGAATAATTAAGGATATTCAAAATTCTAACTAGGAAGGTAGTGTCACGATCTGAAAATGTGGATCGCAACGGCGTTTGACTTGTCCTTTTGACTTTTAGTCAAACAAGCCTCGGTGAAGAAAAGTCAAAGTCAAATGTTCAACGTACTAATAAAAGAACATTCGAAATTTGATTTATTCAAAAATAAACCCAAAATCTTGCCCAAGTACACATCGGAGCAACTACTAAAGAGATGACAAAGTAACACAAATTAAATAACCGTTGACTGAAAGAAACTGACTGAAGGCCGGATGGAACCGTACCGAAGAGCTTGCTCGTTGCTAACTCAAACACCGTCGCCATTAACCAACTACTGATCTGAAAAGAAAATTTTAAATATTGGGGGTGAGTCAAAAGACTCACTCTATGAGTAAACAACTCGCTACGTATTTGGCGAGCAAAGGGGGAATTGTTTTATTTTAATTGATATTTTATTAAATCACGTGCGACTCGCTCACCGTTCGTACTTTTATTGTGTATGTATGTGTCAATTATAATTTATTTTGAACATGTATTTCTTCATGAACTGTGATGTAAGTCCTCTTTGGCTAGGCAGTCGTCATTGTCGATCCGGATCATAAATCAATCATATAACAAGCGCGAAATCTTTTCGCGAAATAAGCATCACAATCATGATGCAGCGTGTATGCACATGAATGAATGCTCAATATAACTCATTTCCTGAAACAGGTGGGTCGACGGCCAGCCGTGGTTGTTGTTGATGCTGCCCAAGTACGCAGCCCCTCACCACCGCCTCATCCTCACCCGGCACGCCTCACAAATCGGCCCGGTTGGTTCCTGGAAATTGCCGAAAGCAGCTGGCTGGGTTTGCACTTGGTGTCGATTTGCGAGAAGTGAGGCAGCTGAGGGTTTAGGTTTTGGGTCATGAAACCGTCAAAAGAGCGCAAGCTCGGCACCTCGGGAACAAGGGACTGGATCAAATCGGATCATATCGATTTTGTTCATTGTTATTAAAACTGGAACAGACCAATCAGTTGGACCGGAACCAGACTATTACATAAATTTACTGTCTTGCACATCAAACCAGGTTAAACCGGATCATAATAGTAATCAAACAATAAATTAATTATTAAATAATCAATAAATAATTATGATAAAATAATTAAAATAAAAACAGTGGAAGGAATTGAACACAAGATGGCTCACTAATAATGCATGAGCCCCTCCAATAACCCATCCTATAAACTTGTTATGAAATACAATATCTAAATTAACTATTATATTTTACAAAATTTACATCCAGTTGAACCGACGGTCTGGTTCTGATAACCGCGATTATGATTTTGAAGGAGATTTTGATTCAATTTCAATACCTAGGCTGTCTGGGGGAGGTTGTGGAGGGGACAATTTGCCCTTCAATCTGAACTCATGCATGACCCACCCGGATAGTTGGATTTCTCCCATTTCCGAGCTCAACCCTTGTAAAACACGAGAGTCTTCTTCATCCCAACCAGCCAAAAATCTTCCCTCCAAGTTGTATTAAACTAATAGTATTAAAGTTTCCTTAAATTCTACGGAGAGTGAACTTGAGAGAATATGCTAGAACTATAACAAGATAATTATAGAGGTATAATTATTAGACGTCGCATAGATTATATCTCCACAATTCATATCTTTATGAAGTAATATAAATACTTCATGTATTTTCATTTGTAATTCATTTAATAATGTCCTTATTAATGTCTTCAAGTTCATCAAAATTTTTATTATGAATGCTAATATTTTTCTTAATTTAAGACTTATTTTTTTATTAATACGTGTATGCATGGAAATATGCTATGTTCAAATTACTCTTAACTATGAACTGATATAAATTGTGTCTCTAATGATTGTGATGTAAAAAATATATAATCCTGTTATAATATAGATCACCTTTAAATATTAGGTGATCTATACTATAATCCTGTAAACTTCTAGTGAAATTTTCTATTCCACGCCTAACCCCTTAATTTTAACAATTTCAATAAGCGCTTCCCCTCAATTTTCTCAGTGAGTGACTCCCTCATTAACTAATCTGTTACGTGAAAAGCTGCATTGTAAAGAATTGAAAATTGAGCAGGTCAAAGCTGAATTGGCTACCGCAGTATGAGGAAAAGACATTCCTAAATGTAAAGTCCAAAATGCTCTAGACAGCCTTTCATGTGCTAGCCACACAATGAAGGAGCTGGAGCTGGAGCTGCATGTGCTTTACTCTATTTTATATATATATTTAATGTCAAATTGTATGATGTAGCTATAATTAGCTGAAGATTGTTATATATTTAGATTATGTAACACTTTAATACGACTTCATAAACACACTTACAATTTGTGTGAAAAATAAAATAAAAAATAACAATATATTTCTTTACGTTATCGCCCATTTTCTATTAAATTTTAAATGATTTATCTCTATATTTGACTAACAAATTACTAACTTTTATTATATTAGTATTTTCCACCACATGTGACATGTTATAAGATCGGCTCAACTACAATGTTTGTTCTATGCCTTATAAAAAATAGAGAGTGATAAAAAATCATATTTTATATTATATGTAGAAACGAGCTTTCAAAACTAGATCATTAAATTATTTTACTATTTAATCCAAAACTCAATTTACACCAATATTAGCACATTTCATTTTACATTTACGTAAAATTTAAAAATAAAATATTAAACATGTTCAACAACTGATATTAAAATATCTTAATAGTCCTATTGTTATCATAAAGACATGCATATCTACATTTTGCAACTGGAGAATCATATTTAGTTTATATTAAATTTGATTTTTTAAATAAATCTAAAGTCAATTAAATATTTTTATTTGGGAATTGGGATATTACTAATTCCTCTGAAAATATAAACTTAAATTATACTAATTTTTTTTGGATTCAAAATTTAGATAACCAGAGCTTTCACATTTTTTGAATTATATTTATATTCATATTTTCAAACAAATTTTCCGGATCATGGCAATAGTTTATTGTACATACTTTCTTTCGATCAAATAATGGTTTTGACTATTTATGATTGTGACTACAAATTTCATTTGAATTATAAATGCCCAAGTCATGTGAAAAAAGTCTTCATCACACACATTTCATCAGCTTTATCTCGATGTTGATTAATTATTTTTAAACACCAAAGTCAAAGTCATGTGTTTTCTTTTGATCTGAATTATTGATAGATTTTGCAAGTGATCTCATCTTGGCACTGACACAACAATCATTCAAATAATGTATCAAAAAATGTTCACACACCATTCTCTCTTTTGAGTGCTCAAACACCCCCATTTAAATAGTATAGCGCATAGGTTTGTTCAGGTGTAAGTAATTTGGATTAAATTAAAGATCAATTTAACTAAATTAATTTGGGTTGAGTTAGGTTTAATTTGAATTTGACAAATTTAGGTTGATCTAGAAGTGAGCTCAACTCAATTATAAATATATGTTTATGTTTACAGCTATCACCAAACCATAGAAAGAACGGACATTGAAACTGTGGTGTCTCTGTAAAAAGGGTCCCCATCTCACAAGTGAATGGTGGAAAAGAGAAAGGATCATGAGAATCCAGTTTTTTAATCATTTGCTTACTTGTTGCTGTAAGCACACATAGAGTTGCAGTTTTTTTTTTTTTTTTCAAACTTGATCTTTTCAAAAAAATTTATTTTATTTTTACGCTATTATTTGTTTTAGTTTTATTCCATCTTATTTGAGCAAAATCATAGTTCAAAACATCAATTTGTCTAAAATGAATATGTATTTTAACACAACAGTTTGATAGTATATCTGTATTATTGGTGATTGGAACGACAACGAACTATTTTGATTTCATATATTTTGTACACCCAATTTATGTATAGAGGATTAAATGACTCTATTTGTTTAAAATACACATTAGGACTCTTCAAAGTTTATGAATTAATTCGTGTTTGTGTACTATGTCGATTTTTTTATTAGATTTACTGATTTAGTTGAATCATGATTTGACCTGATTGAATTAAAAATAAAATATATCAAATTTAAACTGACTATAACTAATTTGAACGAAATATAAATTAAATTTGGGTGGACAACTGTTCGGCCCTCCTACCTCTATGGCATGTTTGTGGTATAACACATCATATTTTTATTAAGATGCAATTATGATCATTTTTTTTACTTACACTAATGGCCAGAATCACTGTAAATTTTTTTTTACGATGGTCACGGGTTGCACAGTTTTTCTACTTTGATAGTGGCGCCAGATTCACTGCGGGCTGACTCATTCACACCTTCAGCATGTCCCGACGTATGTTGTACGGTACCATCAAAACTCGAAATAATATCTTGAAGTTTTTAGACAACACCTTTAGCTACTAGACCAACACCTTATTGATTACTAATGAATGTTTCGAACAGAAGTAGTGATGATGGTGTACATTTTGAACAAGTCTTATTTCCGGTCATCTCATTATTTTAGAATTCTCCACTGACATTGGATTATTAACTACGTCTCAAATGACTCTAATAATCACCTATTAAAAGTCCTTATCGAAATATAATGCACTCTACTAATGAAAATAATTATCTTACACTAAAAGGTGGGTGTGTGCATTTAAGAAAGCGGTTGCGTTTTTAAGCTAGGAAGCTTTAACTCGATCACCCTTTCATATCGAGTGATGTCAAATCTGCGGTACAAGAGAGAAAGAGAGTGTTGTCTAAGAGTTTATAGGTAGGGATGTTCACTGTATGGTTAAAATCGTTAACCGAAATTGGTTAACCGATAAATTTAACCGTGATTAATCGAATTCGGTTAACCGATAAATGCGATTCGGTTAACCGAAGAATTCAGTCTGGTTAACGGTTAAATAGATTTATAATTTCGGTTAACCGATTAACTAAAAAAAAATTAAACACTCAGCTCAGATGCGGAACGCAGCAGACGCAACCGCACCCTCACGCTCGCTCTTCTTTCCTCTTGCCCTAATCGCGAAGACCAGGGCCGGCTCCCAGAAATTGAAAGCCCTGTGCAACTAAAAATTTTGAGGCCTAATACAACCCATACAAGGGCATATGTCGCCTAGCACAATGACCGCTGAATGACATGTGCAAGTGCCAAAATCATTAAGCCTGCCAAAAAATTTTAACTCTACAGTGAAGGACCCAGCTTGGCTCATGAGAACGAGCTGATAAAACCTGGTGCATCAACTGAAGCTCAGCCAATGAGCATTTCACGTAAGAAATAACGCAACCAAAGTGTAAGTTTTGGACTAAACTAGTCAAGCTTTTGAAGCATCCAAGTACAAGATGCTCAAAAACTTATTTTTCCAAACACTATTTGTAAAATTACCAGAGAAACAATTTAGACCCTTAAACACGGACCACACCCATTTTCATAATTATGTAAGAACCGGCTTCTATATCATGGATCGAGACACTTCGGTATGACAAATCAAAAAAGCTGGGTACTTGTCCATCTTTCACATCAAGCCCAAGGGTTGATCCTGGATGATCTTCCTTCAACTCCTTTATGTGAATCCTTGACATTCAGCTACCCACTTCAATAAGTTAAAGATATAACCCCCCATCACTAACTGAAGAAAAACAATTGAACCAAGTTTTAATAGACAATGCTAGCCAATAAACAAGATATTGTCTGGTTAACCCCAACCAGGCAACCAAAGAAAACGCCACTACCATCAAAGCATTTTGAATGCCCTTAATTCACAGCTGGTTTTTGAACTAAGTAGGGACAAGCAATGGCAACAATAAACAAAACATCAGATAAACAACACAGCTGCAAAATCTCTCAAAGATGATCTTCTACCTTCTTCATCTCATCATCTCCGCAAACCTCAGAAACACCTCCTGGCTCCTACATCTTACTCAGTTCTTTAAAGTTGTACTTGTTTTACTTATCCCATATTGCTAATTTGTAAGATTTTTAGGAGATGAGCTACCTATTTAACCAGCTTGTGGCCCAGGTAGAAATTCAGAAGGACAGTAAGTCTAAATTTTACAGTCTTGGCTGATTGAGAATTTATCTCTTAGCTATTTTAAAGTGGGGGGCCTATGTTGTGGTGGGGTCCTGTACAGGTGATCCGGCTGTACTGGGCCTTAGCGGTGCCTGGCGAAGACGCCAAATCGCCAGTCGCCTCGTCGCCAGCTGCAGAGGAGCCTCGATTCCTTTGGCCCCGCTTGTAGTTCAAAATCTGTGGATTGGAGTGTGTCTGTTCGATCGGCAGCGGAGTTAAGGGCATCCCCGACGAATTATGCATCGCGTTTGTGGTTGGTTAAGTCTAAATTGGTTGGAAATGGACCGGAGTAGAGAGGTGAAGCAGGTCTCGATGGCGGCTCTGGCTAGTCTGCCGAAGAGAAGGCAGAGAGGGAGCGGTTTTAGAGATTCGCCGGGTTTGTTGTCAGATCTGATCAGTCCCATCTCGTTCTCGATATAAATCGTGTTTTGGTTTTGTGAAAATAGTTTTGATTGGATCTGGTTTTTTTTACAGATGAAGACGGGCCAGTTGAGCTGCAGGAAACGGTGAGCTGCAGAAAACGGTCTGAGGAGAAGGCCTCTGGCTCTGGGAAGAAGCAGCTGGGTGCACTGGGTTAGTAACGTTGTCATCGTTGTGGCTTTGATTGTGATTTTGTTTGCTGAATTGACTAATCTGACTCTTATTAATGATATTTGATGAGCAGGAGGATCGTGTGGGGTCGGATTCACAGCGCATGTAATCAAGATTCCAACTGGAGAGATATATGAATGAATTTGAGTGAATGTGGTCTGAATTTCAAGTTTTCTTTGTTTTCTTTGGAATTGTGTGTGAATGATGTGTTGTTGTAGAATTGTCAGAGAGTTTGTAATAAAGATTTATACAATTTGAACACCATGATGTCGTACATTAACATGACTTCTTCTTGATGAGTTAGCATGCATTTACCAATTTTTATTTGTTGTCTTCTCTGTCCACATCAGCGGTGTTGATGATAATTTCAAGTCCTATGAGTAATAGTGGTGTGTTACTTGTTTACTTTAGGCTACTTAATGTGTCACTGTATGCTACGGGTTCCTTATTGTACAATTCGTTTGTTTAAATGTAAATGTGTTAATTCCAAAGTGAAAAATAGAGAAGACAGGTTAAGATATGTGCTGTCTAATGTTGCTGCAAGAAACGGTGATATATGCTGATCTCTGGACTATATGACTCCTCTACAATAGAGAAGACAGGTTTTAGAACGTGCATTTGAAATCATGCAATTACAGAACTAGTATCAAATGTGCTTAGGTTCATTTGTTTTCATCAAGAATGGATATGTACTCTTTTTGACAGATAATCTACACTTCTTGTAATGAAAGATATGTGTTTGGTATTGTATGCTACTTAGCATCTTGTTGACTTATTGTGTTGCTTACAGGTTATTTTTTGGAATCTTACATTATGAAGTCATATTTGCAGAGTACGTCCTGTCGATTCCTCAAGATGATTCCATGAGCCGGTGACAGACAGACATCCATCAATTTATGCATCAATACTAGTTCTCTAATTTTGTTTTGATGCTTAAATCATCATGATTGTAAACTTATTTTGGTTGTAAAAATTATTAGCAGCATCAAGATATTTTCTTTTCTGAATTCGGTCAAAAATTTGGTTAATTTGGTTAAATTATCCATTTAACCAAAATTCAGTTAAAACCACGGTTAATTTAATTGAATTTTTGATTAATCGGTTAAATTAATTAAAATTAACCGAATACTCGATTAACCGAAAATTTGGTTCGGTTAACGGTTAAGTAATTTTTTGGTCGGTTAATCGGTTCGGTTAACCGAATAAGAAATTCGATCGGTTATTAATCGAATTTACAACCCTAATAGGGCATCTCCATTTAAATAAAAATAAAAGTAGATTTATGTTATGGAGCGTGCAATATATGTTATGCTATTTTTTATTAATTTATTGTTCAGATCGAAATAAACGTTTCGCTATTCTATTTGTGAGATTCACATATCATATTATATTTTCATACAGATACATAAATAGAGATATTATGTGCATATTTATTTTTTTTAAACATATCACTTCGTGTTAGAATGTCACAAATTGTCTGACACAAACCTTTTCAAAAAAAAAAAATATGTTATTGAAAAGGAAATCTATGTAGGATGGGTAGCATGTTACTCACTCTCCCTAAACCCCTGAGGCCCTGATGGTACAAAACAACCCCGAGCTATAAAGACGTTAACTACGCATGTATGCGCAAAACAACCTCGTCTTATGTTTATGCCCTTCTTCATACCATAGATGTTTGGTTATGTGGTGTCATGTCAAATTCTCAGGGTGTGTTTTTATAGAAAATTTGGTAGAAAGGAAAATTTAGGAGAAAGTGGATTCCATCATAAAATGTACCATATTTTTCTTTGTTTGGTTATAGGTGAAAATCGGTGAAAAAATGCTAAAACATTCTTTATTTTGAACAAATTTTCCTTCATATTTTCCATCTAATTTTTCTAAAAAATTTCCTTCTCATTTTCTCACAAATTTTCCTTCTTATTTTTTTTATCAAATTCTCCCTAAACCAAACACACCCTTGAAGGAAAAATTGAAAAAAATATGAAAACTTGAGGAAAAGGAAAATTTGAGGAAAAATAAGAAGGAATCTTTTGTTAGGTTTAGAAAAAGTTGGAGATGGAAAACTAAATGCAAAGTTAGATGAAAAATTTGAAGGAAAATTTATTTAATTTAAAGAATGTTTTAGTTACTTTCTACAAAAATTTTCACCTCAAACCACACAAATAGAAAATAAGATGAATTTTTGGAGTAATTTATTTTTCCTCATATTTTTCATTCTCTCTAACTTTCCTCAAACCAAACACAGCCTTAGTGTGACTAAATATCAAGTTGGGAAGAGATTATTTGAGAGTTCATCAGAGTGTCATTTACCATTAATAGATTGGATGTGAGTTCACTCGACCCTATCTGAAAAATTTATAGGGGACGGGAAGAGCAGACTCGATGTGAACTCCTAACTTTCTTGATGAGATAAGAAGAATCTGCCAAGACAACATTATTAACACTAGTGCTGGGACAACTCCTATAGCTACAAACTCAAAAAAGCTTAAGGAATCTTCTACTAAGCTGGGGATGACATAATATCTGGGATTATCAAGCTGTTTCTTCGGGATCCTGTTTTCTATGAACGTACAAAATACATCGAGATCGACTGTCATCTTATTTGTGATCGACTCAAGGAAGGCATCAGTCGTACTTGATTCCATCTCTACTACAGAGCAACCTGCTGATATTTTTACCAAATCTCTTGGACCATCTCTGTTTCATACTCATCTCTGCAAGTTAAACTTGTTCAACCTATTCCAAACTTAACTTGAGGGGGTGTTAGAGATGATCTGCTGATCTACTGCTTCTCGGCAGTTTGCTTCAAGGAAGGAAAGAGGGAGTTGTTGTTCATGTTCCTAAAACGTTGTTGTTTCCCGAGAAATTTACATTTCAAAAGAGTTTCCGCCATTAATCTTCCTCTGTCCTTATTGAGTTGTAACTGAATCGAATCAATACAATCTGAGTGTATTTACCAACGATGAACACTTCAACTTCTCTCACCTTCACCATTGCATCTGCATGCTCTTCCGTCCTAGAAAATCTTCCCAAAACTTAGATGCAACTTGTTTCTAGCACCCCATCAGCCAGGAGACCACAATTCATGAGTATACCCATGCTCAACTTCCCATTATTGGCCTTCTCACTCCACTTGATTCAAATCCTCATTGCTATTTCGTGCGATTTTCACTTTCCTACAAAGCTTTGATGGCTGCCATTGCCAATTTTTCGGAAGTTTTGATTGTCTCTAAGACTCTAACTCCTTCTGCACAATCAATAGTTGTCTCTCCATTTTATAGTACATATTTTTTTATAAATTATGTACTGATCTTAATTAATTAATTAATTTCATTTTTTATATGAGTGGTGAAGGTGGTTTCAACTTCGAAATAGATAAACAAAATTAATGCACTTATGTTATTGTATAAGTAAAGTTTAGATTCCAATACATTTTTTATAAGTGTTTTAATTTGAATATTTAGTTAATATTTATATCTTTATTAATACAAATTCATTATTTGTGTTCACACTAAATTTAATTAATATTTAAATAAAATTATATTTAATAAAAAAAGTACATGTGACATATAATAAATATAAAAAAATTATAACTCTGTGCAGCGAAACTGGAATAAAACCATTCAAAATAGAATGATATATATTACTCAAATCGGGATGGTTTTATTATAAATAAGAATTTTTTAAATATCAATTTTGGTAGTCATGTGTTAATTATCTTAACTAAAAAATCTACTTAAATACAATTACAACACAGTAAAAAATAAAGTAAAAAAAAGAAATAGAAAAAAAAAAGGCCCGGTGCGACACTGGCAAGCTAGTACTAGAAATAGACATCTATCTGACATGAAAAAAAACTATTAAAAATAGGCTATATAAAATAATAATGGTAGCCGAAGATGATCGAGTAGCAAACCATGAGCCATTCTGAAATGCATAAAAACAGAGAAAAAATAAATCAGAAGAGCAAATAATAATAAAAGAAAAGTACGAAAAGAGGTGTGTACTACCGTCACTTGCAAATTTAAAAATGTTACTATCCCTTACTTGTAATTCAAAGACATTTTTCATTTTGGTCCCTCATGTGTAATAACACTATTTTCAATTAATTCAAATATACTTTTAGTATTTTCAAAAATATCCGTACTTTAATTGCATTTAATCCATCAATTTTAGCCCACTAATTTTATCACACTTTATGTGGATACTATAAATGTATAATTGAGCATAATAATATTTTCGATAATTAGCGGGCCAAAATTGGTGGAAGGTAGGGACTTTGAGTTAGCTAAAAATAGTGTTATTACTTAAAATTATAAATGTCTCTGAATTGCAAATTAGAAATAGTAATGTCTTTAAATTTGTAAGTTGAGGTAGTACGCACCTCTTTTCATAAAAAACTTTAGAAACAAGATAATAAATGTATCAAAGCAGGTTCAAAGAGCTTCTGCACTGCTGCTCAATCAAACACTAGATCAGAGTAGCTCCTAGGAAGGTATTCAAAATTCCACTCCTTCACAGATGCACAAATTGACTTTAAATGGGTCTTCAACAGGTTGGATTTTAATACGCTTAACACTGTAGTTCCTTCCCATCCTTTCTAGCACGCCCAAGTGATTTCACAAGGTGGCTTATTATCATGTCTTGTGTAGAAAATTCGGCATATGGAAGTTCAATCCTTAGTTTGGTAAGCCCTGGGAATGTGTCATTATAATGATTCGACTCCATGCTTAAACTCATCAAAGGGGCACGTGACTTTGCAATGGCACGAAGGATATCATCACTTACCATACCTTTCTTGATCGAGAGATGACTTAAATTCTCACAAGCCGATATATGTTAGGCCCCAGGTACAGCAGCGGATAAAATAATCGAACAAGCAAGGCACAAAAGTACACCAGATTTAACGTGGTTCACCTTTAAAAGGCTACGTCCACGG
>NQLW01000872.1:7590-28740 GCA_002312845.1 Kalanchoe fedtschenkoi
CAAACCACATAGTCAGCAATTCTGGGCCCTTTATACTGATGAAGTTAGCCTGGCACTCGTTGGCAATAGCCTTGGCCAGCAAAGTTTTACCACATCCAGGTGGACCATAGAAAAGAACTCCCTTTGAGGGTGACATTCCAAATTTCTCAAACTTCTCAGGATGCTCCACTGGGTATTGAACAGTCTGCAAAGCAGCATATGAGAAATGAAAGTATCAACATCTAAGGTTTCAAGAACAGCAAAATATAAATATAATTTCAGACAAGTGGACGAGACATTTACCTCTTGCAGCTCTCTTTTGACATTTTCAAGTCCACCAATATCCTCCCAGCTGACATTAGGAACTTCCACAACGGTTTCACGTAGAGCAGATGGATTGCTAGTACCAAGAGCAGTCTTGAAGTGCTCGTCTGTAACTGCCATGGAGTTGAGAATCTCGGCATCAATGGATTCATCTTCAAGATCAATGACATCCATCTTCTCTCTAATGCACTGAAGTGCGGCTTCAGTACACAGGGCTGCTAAATCCGCACCAACATACCCGTGTGTCTCCTTTGAGATCCTTTCCAAGTCAACCTGAAAGTGATAACAATAAATAATTATTTACAATAGCACAAATAAAAAAAAGAAGAAAAGAGAAGCGTGAATAATTAGGGATAGATATTACATCTTCACTAAGCTTCATGTTCTTTGTGTGGATGCGAAGAACCTCAAGACGCCCAATTTCATCTGGAACGCCAATATCGATTTCACGATCAAATCTTCCAAACCTTCGAAGAGCAGGGTCAATGCTATTGGGACGGTTTGTAGCTCCGATAACGATAACATGAGCTCGGGATTTAAGCCCATCCATAAGAGTCAACAGTTGCGAAACAATTCTCCTCTCCACTTCTCCATGCGTCTTCTCTCTCTTAGGAGCAATAGAATCAATCTCATCTATAAAGATGATAGAAGGCGCATTTTTTTCTGCTTCCTCAAATGCTTTTCGGAGGTTGTTTTCACTTTCACCAGCCAACTTGGACATAATTTCTGGACCGTTGATACAGAAAAAGAATGCCCCAGTTTCATTAGCCACTGCCCGTGCTATCAAAGTCTTACCAGATCCAGGAGGTCCGTAAAGCAAAATTCCTTTAGGTGGCTTCACACCAATAGACTTAAACAGCTGTGGATGCCTGAGAGGCAGCTCCACCAGCTCACGAATTTGGGCCATCTGTTTTCTAACTCCGCCAACATCATCATAACCAACTTCATCAAGTCGGTCCTCATCTTCCCTTCTGACAGGTTCCCCTTCACAGAATATTTCGGTATCAGGTGCAACAACACAATACTCGGGAGGGTCAGTCTCAATGACCTTGAACTCGACGCTCCTCATCCCTCATATCCAAAAAAATCCTCCCTTGACTAGACTTTATGAAATTTTTGGTCGTCCTGTGCCTCTACCAAAGTTTATCAATCTGAAGAGTTGTCGCCATCTGCTTGTTCATCCTAATAAACAACATAGAAATCTTCACCTCTTCTTCATTGATTGAGTTGCATGACCATCCAGGAAAATATAAAAACTATGTGCTATCTTCATCAACTTGAATTTCATTGCACTCGTTCGAGACTTGATCCTTTGTGTTGGTCACGATCTATCAATGTTTATAACTCCTCACAAATAAGAATATTTTGTATTTGCCTCCTTTGAAGATAATCTTCCGCAATACCTTCATCAACACGTTATTAAAGATCATGAAGCTAATATCAAACATTTGCAAACTCCCCCAAATTTTTCTTTAGTCTGTCAACTTCAACATTGTGTGCAGTGGTGACTATTGTTTGTCCCAATAAGGACTCCACAAACCATTAGTTCTGATATTGCTACGTGGGCAAAAATGTCTCAAGTATTTCTGGTATGCTCAATGAAACGACAACATCAATTCACTTACACACACCAATACTCTATAATAAAACTAAGAACTGAAGAAATTCATAGCATTTTAATGGGTTTATTTCTCAACATAGCCACCTTATACGGATCTCTAATATTGATATATATGTATTACGAGAATGGAAATCCTCTATTCAACACGCTCGAATACAATTCCCACAACTCTTCACTGCTTTGATGAATGAGCACCAAGAATGGAGTTTCTCTTACTTGACACCTAAGTTGCTCGGATACAAAAACGGGTATGTAAATGGGTACGGGTACAGATACGGAAAATGCGAATTTTAAAATTATTAGGAAGCATGTAAGGCACAAAATGGTTACCAAATTCCTTAAAATTTTATTATTTTTACTTGTTGCTTGAGAAATTGAAAACATTAATTGTTATGAGCAAAAATTAGATAGTAATATTATAGTTCTTATATACAAACATGCAACAAAGATATCTAAGAAAATTTTAAGGTTTTTCAAACATACAATTAGTAATTTTAAGCCCCTAAAGTTACAAAATAAGTTTTTTCGAATTTCTAAATTTTCCGTTTTAGAAATGGGTACGTGGTACGGCACCCTCTCAGAGTTTCTGTGCAACGTAGCTTGACACTCTTGACTCACAACATGTCATTCATACTACAATTCTACAAAGTATGAACCTAAAAAATCACTTCACTCAAGTAGAATTTTTTTTTTCTCTCTAATACTTAAAATGTTCTCACTACACTTGGTAACTAGTATTAAATCAAATGAGATTCCTCATTTTGGCAAAATAGTAATTTAGTAACTTCTATAAAATAGGATTCTCAATTCTAATCAATTTCCTAAATGAATTGCTTTTCTTGTTCCTTTCTATTTTTTATTTTAGAAATGCTAGTCAATTCCTAGTAAGCATTCAAATACTTTTATCCCTCTTCTTATTACTTAATTCATTGAGTTAACTGGATTCTGATTGAAATGTGTTTTGCCAGTTGTCTGAGCATTTCATCTTCCAATTATAAACAATAATTTAGATTCATTGTTAATTCGTAATTATTTCTTCTGCTTGATAGTGTTTTTGACGCGTTCATTAAACTTCCTTGACAGTTTCGGCGTTACATGAACAAGCTTCCCCTGTGTCCGCTTCCTTGCCAATGGTTCCTGTGACTCGTCGTTATCCTAGTCCAGTTCTTTTACAGGAGCAGCGTGATGATCATAGGCTTTCGACCTTAGTCAAGGAGGATGCAGGATCCAAGGTTTGACTACCAATTAATTTAGTGTAGCTATATTCAGATGAAATTAATTCAGCCCCTCGAGATGCAGATACTATGCTGTTTGATTTTCAGCAGTCTCAGTTTGATCAGCTCTCAGTTCAGTATGCATCATAAAATATAAAATCTCAAGTAGATTTGCATTCCTAGTTAAGGTTCGGATTTAAGGGTATCATAACTTATTTCCTGCAATAGGTAACATCAGGTGCCATGCAGCTGAAAATTGGGTCGACAGTTCAGAAACTTAAGAAATCGGGTGATTCTGACCAATATGAGAAAGACTTTAATCGCCAGTTGCTCCACTGGCCAGGTTTATGCTATTTGTAAGATGATTTAATTTCCCCTGTATAATCATGTCTCTAATGTCATCAATACATATATACCAAAGATGAGACCAGTACTCTGATGTTGTCACTTATGTTGTAGATTACCATCTGTACCAAGTCGGACAGAGGCATTTGTATCTTTGACGACACAGTTGAGACCTCCTGCTGAGGATCTCATGGATTTCAAATTGTCTGATGCTGTCATCCTTGCTGAAAAAGCTCTTTTGGCCTCAAAAGAGGCCGCCAAGTTAGCCAAAAATTTGAAGTTACTTGGCGCTGAGCTTGATTGTTCACTTTCGCCTATGTCGGTTTATGTTTACTCACTGGATTTAATGTCCTTGTATATCATTCTTATTTTTAAGTTCACTGGAAGTAACACCATGATTTATTTTCAGTGAAGTTTCTGTTGATTCTGCTGGCAAAATGGTTGAAAAAGGTGTGATAGTGAGGTCAACACGAGCCTTTAATAGAAATTCAAAGAGGAGAGGACAGAAGAAGCATATAGAAGTGACAGAGATTCCAAACACACAAAGACTTGATGTGAAAAGAAAGATGAATGAAGGTTTTGACCATAGTGATCCCCTGAGATTATTTTTGTGGGGCCCTGAAACGAAAAAACTGTTGACTGCTAAAGAAGAATCAGATTTAATCTCTCAAATTCAGGTACGCTTTTTATTCATACTATCCAACTCAACATGTGGTTTAAAATGTTCTGATCATGTATCGACTTTATTCATCAGGATTTAGCAAGACTAGAGGATGTGAAACAAAGATTACAGTCCCACCTTAAACGTGAACCTACATTAATTGAATGGTCTGAAGCAACTGGAGTAAGTAATTGGGTGTTGCAATCTCAACTTCGATCTGGTAATCGCAGCCGTGAAAAACTGATTAACGCTAACTTCCGTATGGTTGTCCACATTGCAAAACAATATCAAGGGCGAGGTCTCAGCCTTCAAGACTTACTACAGGTTGGTTTCATCGACTTCTCGATTTCAACTTTAATTTAAGTTCTTGCACTTTGATGCTTAATGAATGTGCAGGAAGGTAGTAGAGGTCTGATGAGGAGCGTTGAAAAGTTCAAACCGCAAGCTGGGTGCAGGTTTGCAACTTATGCATATTGGTGGATAAGGCAAGCGATTCGAAAGTCCATTTTCCAACACTCCAGGACAATACGGTTACCAGTAAGATATAATAATGAATTTCTCAGCATGAGTTTTCCTTCTTTAGCTTTGTTTCTCAGCTTGTATAGTCCTCGAACAAATAAATTGTTATTTACTTATTTTGTCTACTGTCATGTTTTGATGGTATGACTTGGTTTGTATTCCGGCCATAGGAAACAAAACAAAGATTCTGCTAGGGTCATGTGCATGTGAACTCTATGATCAGAGGCTGTGATTGCCTGTTAAGAACACATGTGAATCATTCTTGCAGGACAATGTATTTAGTCTCCTAGGAAAAGTGATTGAAGCAAAGAAAGCTTGCATCCAGGGAGGGCATTCACAGCCGACAAAAGAGCAGATAGCTGGACGTGTTGGGATTACTGTCCAGAAGCTAGAAGAGTTGATGTACTCAGCCAGAATTCCTGTTTCAATGCAACAGACAGTATGGGCGGATCAAGACACAACTTACCAGGCATAAATCTTCTTATAATTCTGATTTTTTAAAGCACTCTCCCTCAGATAGGCTGACAAAATAAAAATATTTTATTTTCTGCTTGCTGTTTTATAACCCACTACTCAACAATGCTTTATTTCTTGCAGGAGATAACTGCAGATAGTCAGGTGGAGACTCCAGACATAAGTGTTGCGAAGCAAATGATGAG
Source organism: Kalanchoe fedtschenkoi (assembly GCA_002312845.1). NCBI lineage: Eukaryota > Viridiplantae > Streptophyta > Magnoliopsida > Saxifragales > Crassulaceae > Kalanchoe > Kalanchoe fedtschenkoi. Next base: position 12,913 of record NQLW01000872.1, read on the forward strand.
GAGGCATGTTCGAGGTCTTTTAAGTGTCCTCTCTCCCAAAGAACGGAAAATCATCCAGCTCCGATTTGGAATTGAAGGTGGGAAACAAAGAACGCTATCAGAAATTGGTGATGTGTTTGGTTTGTCCAAAGAAAGGGTCAGGCAACTGGAGAGTAGAGCATTTTATAAACTTAAGAGGACACTGGGTAGCCAAGGTCTTGAGGCATATACTGACTTACTCATGTAGTGTCCATAAAAGAAGCCTCACTGTTACCAGGACATCTGTCAAAATTGTGTATATCTTCAAGCTACCATTTCTTTACAATTTACTGTGCAACTGTTCCTTTGATCCATATGAGCCAGATATGTCGGATTCTTACATTTACTTACAAAAAAATGGTATACTTGATTTGATACATACATAATAACACGCATAGGAAGTCTCAATTTGTGGCACTTTTTCTCGACTAACCTGTTTTTGTGGCCATCTTCCGGTCACTTCATACCACTTACCTTTTCGAAGATTCAGGTTTTCGTTCTCCAGTGAGTTTCTGGCCAAAGTTCTCAATCATATTTCAGTCACCTTCTTATCAAATTTATCATGTGCAAAATGACCAACGTAACAAATATCTGAGTATTGTTGAATTTTATGACCACATGAATTTCAATAACATCATGTAAAATGTGTAGTGACAAACACAGAACAAAATAATCAATATATTTGTCATATGAAACTTAAGTTTTCTACACTATCCAGAATCATACACATCTTCATCCACCACCTCATCGTTGACATCATAGCGTCTGTCGTCATCGTTATCTCCACCGCCGCTGTCGCAGTCATCGTCCTCATCCTCCTCATCGGCGTCGTCCTCATCATCGTCATCATCATGCTTCTTCTCCTCCTCCCCCATCATCGTCATTGTGCTTCTCCTCCTCATCATAATATTCATCTACATCATCTTAAATGTTTAATAAAATCATATCTTCTCCGTGAGAAGTCCAATTGTAATAGTAATTCAAAAACCTATTATTGAAATGATGATATCCGTCTTATTTTTACATCGCCGACATGGACATATTATACACTCATACATGTTGCTACATTTCTAATTCGTGCAAATTCAAAAAAACTCCCATCTTCACCAATAAATTCCACATTGTAATCGTGTCCCACTATTTTTGAATAATGGTACATGTAATGCCACTTTAGTTTAAATGCTTTCATTTTATAATACACATAATAAGACATCATGTGAAAAAATAAATCATTGACTAAGACAAAAAAAAATTACATAAAACTATTGAAGCATGAAATTTGCACTGTACAAATGCTTTTTACTAGTCGACACTATCTCTCCCCAGTATTGTTTATGTTTTTAAAAATGAAACTTCGAATACTTGACTATTTAATTTTTAAAAAGGCTAAGAGAATGATATAGTAATATTATATAACGAGAGCAACAATGGCAGTGCGACTTCGTAAATTTTAAAACAACAAATTATATTTCAAGATAAATTTCTAATTCCTTATAGTTGACCAAACACAAATTATGTAAATCTATTTCACGACAATCTCATCCTTAAAAATGTTAAAATTAAGAATTTCAACTTGTATTCAAACAAATATTAACACATTTCTAATTCCCAACATGCAACCCAAATCAAATTCACATTTCAAAAAACACAAATTATTTTAAAATCACTGAGTTGATATAAATTGCCCTCCACATTGATTATAAAATCAAGTGTCATCTAAAATAACACATATTCCTTTTTCTACATTAAAATATTTTAATATGTATTTCTACAAGTTCACTAAAATTGAACTAGGGCTGGGGCGTCGGAACTCGGAAGATCTAATTTGGCTGGGACTGGGGCATGTGCGGAGCATGTGCGAGGCTGCTTGGCGAAGTGTAGCAACGGGAAAGAGAGGGGAATCAAAGGAGAAGAATGATAAAAAAAGGATTGTTGTCCCATTTTAGATTTTAAATTTTGATGGTTTTCCAGCAAGTTTCAAGTGAAGTTACAGCTGCTCATTAACTTGGTGGAAAATGAACAGATCCAAGGCGGAGAACATGAAACTATACGGCCGCTCGTTGGCCATTTTCCAGCTCGAATTTGATTCAGACCATTAATTGGTCATATGATTAATTTCTAGCTATGTTGCGCTAGGGCCGGCTCGGAAAATATGGGGGCCTTGAGCGAAAATAAAATTTGAGGTGTCGAGCAAAATAAAGCGATAACGTAAAATAGGGGAAAATTATATATTTTTAATTTTTGTACCCTCAAATAAGTATATTTAGTATGTTAATTTAAAATTTTCTTTGTTCAAAATAACAAATAAATACATGAAATAAGATTTAAATGTTTGTGAATATAGATGTTATACTTTTTGTTAATTTTTTTACTACACAAGAAAATAATTCTTCTTACCTAAAAACTGAATAAATATTTAGTATTAGATGAATTTCCTTATATATAGAATGACATCCATTTTATTTTAATCCAATACAGAGTTGGACTTTCCAACATTGGCCATCTAATTATATGATAAAACCCTAATTGCTTTTTTTCTTTTCATCACCGCCGCCTGCCCCATGTCATTACCTCCGGCTCCTATGCGTCACTTTTCGTCATATTCCTCTTCATCCATCTCCAAACCTTTTAACTTCTTCATCAAAACCATCGTTACTCACCCAACAAAAAATATAAGAATATTTTCAATTTCGGGACAGCACAAAATTTGGAAGCCTTTCCAATCTTAGGGCCCTGTGCAACTGATCCGTCCGCACATGCCTTAGCCGGCCCTGTGTTCCGCCCACCTTTTAGTCAAAAGATTGTTACATATTATTCTAATTAAAAAACAGCATTTTTGACAATGCTAGTAAAAATACATATTCACCATATGATTGTGCATATTTATCAAATACACATGTACATTCACTAGTTACACACATGTATTTATCATTTATATTGACATACCTACCAATGAATTATCATGATATGCAACACTTCTTATTTCTTCTATTATCCTCATAATTTAGATTTTAAAAAAATGTGTTTTTATTTTTTTGTTAATCATGTCTGATTTACAATATGCTGCAAAGACTTGCAACTAGAGACTATGCTAATCATGAGTTTTTTAGACTATAATGGTTTCAAGTGTCACTTCATTTATGTTACATAATTGTGCACGAGCAGCAACCACCAAAACAGAACTGTGACAAGAGAGCACTTCATTAAAAAAAGTTAGTGCTTGAAGTTGAGAGAGTACTTGTTTAAAGCCTTCTTACCTTTTTTTAGGGCGCGTTTTTTCTCGAGATTGCTTTTTGTGTTTTTTAAGTGCATTAAATGACTCTCCAACTATTTTTTCATTGTCCGTCTTGACCAAATTTTATAAATTGATAATTATAAGAAATCATACCGTCGAACTTTTGAATTATAATGAAATTGGGTTAAACATCACTTAGGTACATATAATGAATTATAATGACTCTCCAACTATGATTGTGATTTTTTTGTAAATTTATCATCTAATTTTTAAAAGATATGAAATCATTATTTATGGGATGTTGGATTTGTTGCATGATTTTGTCCATTAAATGAGTCAAGCATCTGATTTTTTTCTCTTTCTCCTGTTAGATTTGTTATTTGGTTTTTCTCTTTCTTCTGTTTTTACGATTTAATTTCTTTGATATAATATTTTTTTATCATTTTTAATGCACATAAGACCTTTTATATATATTTTGTGCACAATTACGTTGTGGTGCACTGATGCACATTTCAATCTCTAAGCACTGGTGCACTATTCAATCTCAGTGCACAATTTGATTTTTGGTGCACAATTGAAATCACGGGGAGCATAATTTGATTTCTGTTTCTTTTATGATTATTTTTGATAAAATGTTCAATTAATATGATTTTATGGTGAGTTGTTTCCAAATTTGAGATAGTGCACTATTTGTTTGATGCTTGGAAAATGTGCACCAAAATTCATACTTGCACTATTAGAAAAATCAACAAATGTGAACATGCACCATCAAACTTTGAAATTCATGCACCTAAAAAATAAAGACAGGAGATCCGTCTGAGATTCTCCATAATTGGTGATTGTATGGATGATAAGCTTCATCGATATCCAAACGAGGTGAAAGCAGTGGAATTGCTTTACCAAAGACAACATATGTTTCTAAATCTATAGCTTACTGGTGCACTGAAAGAGACCTGATCCTTATTCATCGCTTTGTTGTGCCTTCCGACATGAAGGCCCATGCACGAACATCTGAGTTGCGCGAGTTTGATACAGAAGTATCCACTACGACATGAAGATTAGAGAAGACGATGAATAAACTCGTGTATATACGGGATTAAATTAAAAGATATATTGATCGACAAGAGAGAGCAAATAAAGGAAGAAAAAATATTCTGGAGAGATAAAAGAGATAATTAATGATTTGTTGTAGATAAGCATAAGCGTAGATTTAGGAAAAAAATTTAACTGAATTTATTAAAGATAAAATCAGATATTATTTAATTAAAACTAAATAAATCATAATCCGTTGGATGAAACAAAATCAATGGATATTAATAGTTCAAAGTTTACAAATCCAAAGTGACTTTCATTTGATCCACACTATATATATATATATATATATAATATTTGTAAAAGAAAATAATTTTAGTGATATGACACATTACCTTTTGTTTTATAACATACAGTAAATACAGTCGTTGTTACCTTTTAGAAATTTTTTATATAATTCAAACGCCGAAACTGACACATTTTAAATTTTATTCGTAAATAGAGATTCTTAGGTGTAATTGACTGGGGACACACTAATGTGAAGAAGCCACATGAGGTGTTAATCAACCACATGACGTGTCAAAAAATTAATAATTTTTGAAACTCAGTGGTGAGTGACACGTGACACTTTGACTTTTCAACGTGCCACGTGACGTTTTTTCATTGATGATATCCACAGTTTACATGATTAGTATGTCCACTCAAAAGTCACTATTCGTATATAATCTAAACACATGAATAGGATAAGTCGCTAAAATCATGTATCTGACTCATAAAACAATAAGAAAATAATATTATTATGAGTTTGGTATAAGAATAATAAGGAATTAATTAGCTTATGTCTATCTTAGCTAAAAAAAAAAATTTATTTACGCTTTGTAAGGATATCATCCGTGAAAAAATATATATTTAAAATTTGTTTGCATTCACAAACTATTGAAGTATCCATTTTTATCTCTCCCGATACCAGATTCCGTGTTGACATTTTGGGCCGTGGGCGAAACAGAAAAATTGGGTCCCTTATAATATATATATATATATATATAGAAAAATTCACAACTATTCTCACTATAAAGACCGACCAAGTCTAATTCTTTTAGTAAATATGGACATAAAGGAATTTATTTCTCAGAATTATTATATCAAATTCATCTTAATATTAATTTCTTGTCACTTTATGCATTAAATAAATGATTTGTGGAAATATGTGATTCAAGTTTAGAATAATTACTAAGAAAATGTAAATATGCTGATGGTTCACAAAATAAGGATAGAATTTCAAAAATAACATGGACAATACAAACTCTACGTTACAAAACAAAATTGATGTTTATATTACAAAATACTTTCTTTCAGGAATAGTATACTTTTCTTGTAAACTTATAATGAAGCTGAATTTTTTACAAATTATTATAATTTATTGCATGAAGAGATGCCTGAAACTCTTTTTATTTTAAATTTTGAATAAATTATTTCGAAGGCACGCGATTGAGTTGAAAAAATTGAATTTTTTAAAAATATATATGTAAATGCAAATAGTTATATGTTTAATAATTTGTTAAATTATACTTGTATAAATAAACATAATAGATAAATTTATTCATTACATTTTTCTATAAAACTAACATCATTAGAATAAACTGTTATTAATTTGAAAGGTGCACATAATTTGATAAATTTATATATATTTAACTCTAACATATTTTGTATTAAGAACAAGATTTTATATTGGTTCTGTTGGTCAATACGTTAGATGGTGCTTTTATTGATAAAAAGGAATATACTTAATGTTTGAAATTCAACTCAAACAACATACAATCTTAGACGTGTTAGCTAGAGAGATAAGCTATCTAATGATATGATGCAAATCTATCCTATGAGCTAAGATGATGTTAAACTAGGAAATATTTCAAAGATGGAAGAAAATTGAGCTTGAGATTACAACCATACTTGATAGTCTTGATGATTTGAACATTTGAGAAAGAGACATTCGAAAGACAACATTTTTCTTAGCTCTTCAGATATGATGATACCCGCAGATTTAAAGAGAAGATATACATGCTTGAAAATTCGAGAAGTTAAATTTGTAGAGATTGACTATGAAATCATCAGAACTCCGAAATAAAAATGAACTAGAAGTCTGATAAAGACATATCATGAGTCTCATGATACGCTGAATTTGTTGTGTATTGTCTTGATTTTTTCTTAGTGTTTATAAAATAATATTTATTGTTTGTGCATATTAAATTGAGTTGTGTCCCAAGTAAGACCACATGGTGCTCTCAGAGCAGCAAAATCGTTCAGATGCGATCTTGGAGCACCAAGAAGTAGCCTTGTAGCGCCAAGTTCAGAAACAAATCAGCCAAGTTCAGAAACAAATTAGGAGAAATCGAAAGCATAAACAAACTGTTCATTTTGAACAAAAAGAGAAAATCCAGCAACGAGGGCAATTTTTACAATAAAAAAAAGGAAAAAAAAAAAGAGTACAACTTAAAAAGTGAGGAGATGACAAAACTATAAAAGATGTCTAGGCACAAATTAGACTAAAACATAGTAAGAGCCTGATGGAATCTAGCTGTAAAGATCATCTTCATCAGCCGCACCAGCAGAAGTTGCAAACGGATCAGATGCAGCAGCAGCTGTTGTGCCGGTTGAGTCAGGGAATCGAAACTCAGATCCGAAACCTCTGGATTGCTGGAGCGTTTGAGCAAAAGCTTGGTACTTGCGAATGTCAGCATCACTGACACTCCTGCGTGCAAACTTCATTGACTCTTCGAAGTGAGCAGCCTTGATTTCTGCAACCTCGTCATCGACATCTTCTTCCATGGCCTCAGGATTCTCTGCACGTCTCTTTTCCCTCTCGATATCCTACAATGGACAAGCAAGCACCACCAGATGAATCATCAAAGTGCATCACAACATCAGGCATCTTTCAAAAGCGCTTTTCACAGCAATGCATCAACCATGGGAGAAATGTGACGAGCATTCATACCTTTTCAATGTTTTCTCTTATAGCATATTTGCACGCCCTCTGGCAAATTTCAGTGATATCAGCACCACTGAAACCTTGAGTGTGCTTGGCCAAAACTTTGATGTCAACATCTTTAGAAACTGGTGACTTCCTCAAGCAAGCCTTGAAAATCTGAAGGCGGGATTCCTCATCAGGAAGTGGGATGTAGATCAGCTGGTCAAGTCGACCAGGACGCAGAAGTGCAGGATCAATTATGTCAGGCCTGTTGGTAGCTCCAATAATGAAGACAGTTTTCTTTGCCGACATGCCGTCCATCTCAGTAAGAAGTTGGTTTAAAACTCTGTCAGCTGCACCTCCAGCATCCCCGGAACTACTTCCTCTCTGCAAGTAACAATTGAAAATGATATGTTGATCTCTGAATTGAAGACATGAGAATAAATAAAATGTGGGCGTCTTGACTGATGAAAAGTGATGCTGCGGACCTGTGTAGCAATTGAATCCAGCTCATCGAAGAAGAGGACACAAGGAGCTGATGCACGCGCCTTGTCGAATATCTCTCTGACATTCGCCTCACTTTCACCAAACCACATAGTCAGCAATTCTGGGCCCTTTATACTGATGAAGTTAGCCTGGCACTCGTTGGCAATAGCCTTGGCCAGCAAAGTTTTACCACATCCAGGCGGACCATAGAAAAGAACTCCCTTTGAGGGTGACATTCCAAATTTCTCAAACTTCTCAGGATGCTCCACTGGGTATTGAACAGTCTGCAAAGCAGCATATGAGAAATGAAAGTATCAACATCTAAGGTTTCAAGAACAGCAAAATATAAATATAATTTCAGACAAGTGGATGAGACATTTACCTCTTGCAGCTCTCTTTTGACATTCTCAAGTCCACCAATATCCTCCCAGCTGACATTAGGAACTTCCACAACGGTTTCACGTAGAGCAGATGGATTGCTAGTACCAAGAGCAGTCTTGAAGTGCTCGTCTGTAACTGCCATGGAGTTGAGAATCTCGGCATCAATGGATTCATCTTCAAGATCAATGACATCCATCTTCTCTCTAATGCACTGAAGTGCGGCTTCAGTACACAGGGCTGCTAAATCCGCACCAACATACCCGTGTGTCTCCTTTGAGATCCTTTCCAAGTCAACCTGAAAGTGATAACAATAAATAATTAATTACAATAGCACAAATAAAAAAAAGAAGAAGAGAAGCGTGAATAATTAGGGATAGATATTACATCTTCACTAAGCTTCATGTTCTTTGTGTGGATGCGAAGAACCTCAAGACGCCCAATTTCGTCTGGAACGCCAATATCGATTTCACGATCAAATCTTCCAAACCTTCGAAGAGCAGGGTCAATGCTATTGGGACGGTTTGTAGCTCCGATAACGATAACATGAGCTCGGGATTTAAGCCCATCCATAAGAGTCAACAGTTGCGAAACAATTCTCCTCTCCACTTCTCCATGCGTCTTCTCTCTCTTAGGAGCAATAGAATCAATCTCATCTATAAAGATGATAGAAGGCGCATTTTTTTCTGCTTCCTCAAATGCTTTTCGGAGGTTGTTTTCACTTTCACCAGCCAACTTGGACATAATTTCTGGACCGTTGATACAGAAAAAGAATGCCCCAGTTTCATTAGCCACTGCCCGTGCTATCAAAGTCTTACCAGATCCAGGAGGTCCGTAAAGCAAAATTCCTTTAGGTGGCTTCACACCAATAGACTTAAACAGCTGTGGATGCCTGAGAGGCAGCTCCACCAGCTCACGAATTTGGGCCATCTGTTTTCTAACTCCGCCAACATCATCATAACCAACTTCATCAAGTCGGTCCTCATCTTCCCTTCTGACAGGTTCCCCTTCACAGAATATTTCGGTATCAGGTGCAACAACACAATACTCGGGAGGGTCAGTCTCAATGACCTTGAACTCGACGCTCCTCATCCCTCCTCTGACGAGGAACATATCACCCTTCCTCACAGGCCGATATGCCTCAAGAAAATAAGCTGAAATTTCAAAGCATTATTCATCGTCAAGTTATGATATCATATCAGGGATAGACCAAATCTTCAATACAAATAGCAGAACCGAACCGAATAAAGGATAGACCTGAGCCTCATGACTATAAAGTATGCAGACAAACAATTCCATCCCTACTGAATACTTCACTTGTTATAAACAAAAGACTCATTATATAAATAAAATCATACTTCAATGAGGCCAGACAAAATCTAATGTCAATGTGAAACCTCAGCTATGCACTTAATAAGGAGAGCTACCAGTGACACTAAACAACACATAAAGAAGAAAATTAGGTTATTCCAAAACAGGGAAACCAAAAATTATAGCCATGAATAATATTTATTGTGTGTCTCAGCGGAAAAATAGTATAATGACAGATCAATGACGCACATTCACCAGTTATACCATGAATATGAATGAAACTCAGGTGCATCACATAACATTAACACATAATGAACACAGGTAGATAAATTTGATAACTAAATGAGAGAGAAAGGAAATAGACTCACGTTTTAAATAAGCATCAAAAAGATTTCCGGTAACCCCTTCAATGGTGTCATCCACAGGGAGGATGTGAACCCTGTTGCCATATTTGACGTCAGCACATTGATGAACAGAGACCACATCGGCCAGTCTCACCCTAAGGTTGGACCTAACAACCTTGTTCATTCTTATTTTTGGTTCCTCGCAAGTCTCATCAGCAAGAGCAATGCAAATAGTGTCTTTTCGCTTCTTCCCCTGAAACCATGATAAAAATAATATATTAGATGCCATCAAGAATTTAATTTATCCGAAAATAAGGAAACTCAAATTTGCTGTCTTGTGACACAAAGTCGAAGCAATTCTAAAGCTGTAACTAACAATCCAGCATCTATAAAGCAGCATAAGCATCAAAGACTCTGAACACGGCAGAATAGCAAGCATTAGTCAGTAACAAGTACTGCATCCATTACTATTAGGAAACATCATGTTGGAAATTTGAAAATCATCACTCGGGGCTGTCAAACAAACCACACAAGGGCTACACAAGCTTTCTTGCATCCATCTCAATCAGCCACATTACAGAACCCAAACAGATACAAATAAAATCACATAAACCCTAACCGACTACAAAAAGGGGGCAAAAGGAATGTGACCTTGATTAGGATGGTATCGCCGCGGAAAATCTGAAGCTTTTCCATAGTATCGGGGTGCATAGCGACGACGGAGTTGTCATCGTTAACGGCCTCATCAACGACAAGCCTGTTGGCCGCCTTCTTCCGCTCCAGTATGGCAGTACTGAAGTCCTTTTTCCCCTTACTGACACAAAATCAAAATCAAAAACAAAATAATCAATCACTCGGCACAAAAATCAACCCGGAAAAGAAAGCCTCGAACTTTACTATGAGTGAGAGCTAGCAGATCTGGGTAAGAAGAAGAAGAAGAAGAAGAAGACTACTTACGAATCAGATGATTCGGCATGATCGGCCATGACGATGGACGAGTGCAGCAGCAGCAGCAGCAGCAGAGTTGTTGGGACTAGAGAGAGAGGATGAAAGATTGAAAGGAGTGAGAGACGATTTGGATGTGAGAAGAATTCGGAGGAGGAATCCAACGTTTTTATAGTGATCTTCTTGCTTGTTTCGAAAGAAAAGTTGTAATTCCGATGTTTATTAGGATTAGGATTTCTTCACACAAATATTTTGATATTCATCCGTTAAAAAGAAAGAGTAGTACGCTGTTTTAAAAAATCTTACTAAAAATTCCATTCATTCATTTATTTGTGCATATAACTCGATCAATAAAATATCTTTATTTTATTTATTTACAAATTACAAAATATATGTTATTATCTAACACTAGTTAATTATACCATGGCCTGTTTCTAATAGTATGTAAGAATGTGATTCAAATTCAACCTAAAATGGGTTGGTTTGAACAAATTCAATTCGGGTTGATCCAAATTATAAAATACTACTCAATTTATAAATATATAAAAAATAAATATAAATATAAAAAAATAAAATTTTAAAAATATTTTTTTATTAATTAAGTAAATAGGTTGACTCAAATTCAACCCAAATTAAGAATTTTGAAATTTGATTGGATGAGTTGGATTATTTTGAATTTGAATTGGATTTTTTTATTACACGTGAATTATGATTATGAAAAACTAAACACAAATTTGACTCACAATCCATAATTACACCCCTGATTTCTAAGGTGTTGTGTAGCATCACAATTTTTTTAATTTATCTTTTTTTTTCTTGAACTCGAAAATCGGACGTTCTGTTTGATTCTCAACTCTTTTTTAAAAAAATTTATTAAATAAATTGGTGTGTAATTTAACAAAAAAAACATTGATATTAAGAATTGTAGATATATCTTATAAAAGTCCTATAAATCAACCATGAACCAACTCAACATATGAGATAACAAAAATACCTGCGCGGACTCATTAGGTATGTTTTCGCTTATCCAATCTGTTCATGAAAGTGAGGTGAACCTGTAAGTAAGGGATAAAATCTAAAAGAGGCTATAAACTATCACCACTTATATAATTGTGGTCGGAACTATCACGATTTTCGAAAAAGGTGCGATGAGAAAGAAATAGACTAATTTTTAAAATAAAATTTATCATTACATTTATAAACAAATATTATTATAAGACTTAAATTTGTGTGCGAAAAGTACGTCGTTTGGTTATCAAAATAAATTATAGCATTTTGCATACATAAAGAATATGACGTTTTTGATAACCAAACGACGTAATTTTCATACACAAATCTAAGTCTTATAATAATATTAGTTTTGGAATGTAATGATGAGTTTTATTTTAGAAAATCAGTTCATTTTTTTTTACCGCACTCTTTTTGAAAATCGTGATAATTCTGACCGCAATTGGATAAACGATTATAATTCAGGGTCCTTTTGAATTTTTCCCCTATAAATAAATAGGTCAATCAAGAACATCAACTTTCCAAAGCATTGTTGTGGCTATGTTCCAAAAACATGACCACCAAATATCATGGGACAGCTCTCTACTCTGGTACAAATTAAACTATTTTTAATTTAATATTTAATATATTTTTATCTCTAATTAAGTTTAAAATATTATATTTATTATTTTTGTATCTCGATTTAGTTTAAAAATATTGTATTTCTTGTTTTTATAACACAAATTCAGCATAAAAGTTAAAAATATTATATTTCTTTTTTTTTCTAATGTACTTCTCTGTTTTTAACATTCGCAATTTCTTACGCGTTTTATTATATTTATTATTTTTGTATCTCTATTCAGTTTAAAAATATTGTATTTCTTATTTTCGCAACACAAATTTAGCATAAAAATATTATATTTCTTTTTCTTACTTATGTACTTCTCTAATTTTAACATCCGCATTTTCTGACGCGTTTTCAGCGGCTATGTACGTACAATATAATAAATCAAAATACTAACTATATATTTTAATTTTAAATTATCTTAATTATTATATAATATAAAAAGAAAATTTTATTTTGAGATGATTTTCCAAAAATTAAAAAAAGAATCAAAGGGGTTTGAAAAATCTCGCACGGCATCCTCCTTGGTTTCATCTGTTTTATTTAATACAAGCACAGTACCCGTCAAACTAACGGGTTTGGATTGGTCCGGTTCGAAAAAAATAAAAAACCGAACTAAATTATTAGTCATCAGTTTTTTGAAATTTGAAACCGAAATTAAAACCGAACCGATCCACTAACATTTATAACCGAACTGAACCGAACCAATCGGAACCAAACCGAACTGACCGATTTCAAATCGAACGAACCAACCGAACCAAACCGAACCAATTGAAAGCGAACCGAACCGACCGGGAGCGTCGCGACCCTCCCAATCCTATTCTGTTATATATATAGATAAATTACTAATTCTTATATCTTAATTTTAAATTAACAAATAACAGTTTTTGATTTTTGTTTAGTTCGGTATATCTATTATTATTTTATTATACATATTTTAAGGAAAAGATCTTATCATTTACTTATTATCCCACTATAAAAATTGTAGAAGGAAAAGGGATATAAGTCGTCACCTGATTTAGCTTAATTTAGGGATCATTCATACTACGTCGTTTTATTCATTTTCTTAATTTTCCACTCTCCATCAGTTCGTTATCTATTTTCCAGCTTCCTTCTTTCATTGTCTCGTTGGCAGTTGTAATTGGAAGTCATAGAGGTCTCCTCGTCCGAATTCGAATAACTTTCTACTCGTCTCTGAAGCCACATAGGTGTCCTCGGCACCGAAATCAATTTCATAAGTTCAGAATTGGAAGCCACGACGCGGTAATCTAGTGATGGATGATATACAGCATGGTGGTCTGGTTGTTGGAGCGCCGAAGCGATTAGAGTTGACTTCGCTTCACGCATTATCCCAGACTCTCTTTACTTGTAACGGTTAAATCCTTAATGACTCCTTCTCGATTTCTCATTCCTGTAAAGAAATAAAAATTACTAGTTTTAGGGTTTTGAGGGACTCTGTTAACTAATTAATTATCAAGTGTTTACTTGTAGAGCGAATTTTGGAATGGATTGCATCACTTAGACGGCTGAAGAGGTACTATCATGTTGTTAGAAAGGTTATTTGTTGATTTCAAGATTAATATTTATTGCTGAGTGATCTTGTTAAGAGAAATAGCTATATATGTTAAGAGAACGTGTTTGCCTTGGTGTTTTTAGTTTGGAAGGTCGTGAATCAGCCTGCATATGGCTCAAGGTATGTTCTGTTTGCCGTTGCTTGACTATAGTCTATAGGTCTCATGTCAGTCTCCATCCTGTATTTTACTTAGTGTAGTTATTTTATGCAGGATAAATGAGAGACACTATCACGGATTTTGGGAGGGAATATGGTGTGGCGATTGATAGAGTTATTCTAAAAATTTGACATTTCTACTTCGTTTCTCCAGGAGTTTAAACTTTTTTTATCAGTGGTCAAATTCAATCATTTTTTATCCATTAGATGGTCACTATACATTAAACTTCCTTCCTTCTTGTCTCATATTAATTGTTTGTCACCTTTTTTCAGTTTGCTTCATACACAGCTGCTTTAGAAGTAAAAGACTTCTTTGCAAATCGGACTTTGCCTTCATTTGCCACAACTTTGAACGAAGGAATCCACAGAATTTGCGCAAATGCAAGGTGGGTGGAGAACATACAAAAAATGGACAATCTTGCGGAGATTGTGAGACAGTTATCGCATGGAAATTGTTAGCTCATAACTGAGGTCTAAAGAGCTGTGATCGCACCTGAACATATTCTACCACAGTATCTTCTTATAGACGAGAGAAGAAGTAGTAGACATAGAAATTAGCTCGTAAGCTCAATAACCAATGTAAGCCTAACTGAAGAATTTTCATGGTCTTACAAATTGTCGGGGATTTTAACTTTTGTTTGATATATGATATGTGCATCATACCAAGTTCAATCCTCAAGTCTGTACTAAGTAGACACCTGACTAGATAACCAAACTAATCAACCTGGTCAAGAGAATTTAATGCCAATAACAAGTAATAGACCACTCAAAAGTTAAGCTGTAGAAGTAACTCAACTTCAATCCTTGTAGATTTATGCGATTTTGTGAGCTTAGCACACAATTAAAATGTCAAACAAATTAGCCAAATATCATTGGGCAGATAAACACATGATGGACAAAAGAAATTTATGACTAAAAAAATAGAGAGAACTTACAAAATGAAGACCACAAGATGCGTTGACACATACTGAATTTTTTTCATCAATGGTTTGAGTATTACTCTGTTGGTGTATCCCCCTATTTAAGTTAAAAAATGTATCATATGCTTGATTCTCATATTACTATACATATTGCATGAATTAAATAATTTACCTTCTTTTGTGGGTGCGTGGTTTTGTTGTGATCTTTTTCATTGCATTCATTACACTTACTTTTCTTCTTAATGTTCGTGTTCTTCTCAATTCCACATTTTATTTTCGTAAGACGCGGAGGATGACCATTGTTAACTTTCTGATAACTAGGAGCAACTATAGTAACCTGATGAGATTGAAGCTCAATTACAGGAACTTCAATGTTCAAGACTTACCGACTACAATCATCATCTTTTTCTTCAGCTTTATTTGCTTCTCTCTTTTCGTACAACTGAATCAGATAATTTTTGGCATTATTCATGAATTTCTTGACGGTTGAGGGACAATGTTGAGCATTCTAAATGATTTGGATACATTGACCGAGCAGTCCATTTCTCTCCCTCTGTAATGTTATCGCCAAAAGGAATTTCAAATGCTTCTTGTATTTTACCGGAACTTCTGCCCATAGGGTACCTATCATCCATAGTCCATCTTTAAAAATATATTTCTCTGGCAAACTCTGAAAATATTTCTTCTTTAAAATGTACAAAATATGCTTGCATAAAATTGTCATTTTCAAACTTGGCACATGTACATTTTACACCAGTCCTTGTTAAATCATACTCGACATTCTCTCGTTCATGTTTGGATCTGACATTGTTTACCAATATATTATTCTCTTTTACCGGTTTAATGTGATCCA
>NQLW01000872.1:31977-56027 GCA_002312845.1 Kalanchoe fedtschenkoi
TTCATTCGACCGGCCCTAACATCTCTCTTCTCCCCAGTCGTTCCACTTCAGCCATTCCGGTTGATAAAATTTATCTGGATATTTGATAAATTTTTTACTAGAAACTTGGTTTCCGGTACTTTTTCAGTCATTTTTGGGCACAAACCTTTTTTGAAAATAACTTTATTATTATAATGGGTGATGCATCTCTTGACGCGATGTCCTTATCAATACTCTCGACAAATAGCTACTGATTGCGGATGAGAATTGGTTGGGGAGTCTATAGAGAGGCTGAAATCGTTTCGAGATTGGGTAGTGGGCAAAACTGCTTGAAGAGAAAATATTTTGACTGATATTAGATCAGGGGAGCTGAAGCGATACAATGTGTTGTTTGTAGTTTTAAATAAACTTATGGGCATTATTTTTATTATTTGACTTACAATTAGATCTTTTGGTACTGTATTTGAGAATGAAATAGCTCAGTGCTGGATTTGATTTTAGATGATAGTTCATAGTATTTTATATACTTTACTCTTATTCTTATTATCTTTGGAGCTCTATCAGATAATTTAACTACACAAGCAACAATGCATTTTACGTCCTTTTAATAAATACCTAAACATAATCAGATAAACCACTCAAATTAATACTGTAGCTCATAAAGACAAAGTAATATTATGACGAGTTTGTAAGGGTGTGAGGATTTTGGGTTGATCCAAATTAATTAAATTTTGGTTAAACTAATTTGTTAGATTGGGTTTTTTGGGCTATAAATTTTTAGTTGGGTTGGTCTTTGGGTTGGAAAAATAGAATTTGGGCTAATCCAAGTTGCAAACCGCAACCCAAATTACAATACAATCTAAATCCTAACCTAATTCATTTTTTCAATTTCTTACTTTTTATTTTTTATTTTATTTTTATTTTATTGTTTTAGATTTTTAATTTATTATTTTTCATTTTGATTATTAATGAAGGTAAATGATTGACTCAAATCCAACTAAAATTGAGAATTATAAATATGGTTTGGATCGGTTTGGGCTGAGTTGAATTTATGTTTGGTCACTTAATTGTTAATGAATGGGTCGATCACAACCCAACCCAAATTCAACTGATAACCTAATTTTACACCCCTAGATATAATAATGTTGAGGGAAAAATTATTTATCTTTATTTTCTAGAAAATTAGGCTTCTTTAGTTTTTTAAGTAAGATAAATAATGAAAAAAATATTTATAATTTTTTTTCAAATACATATATTATATAAAGGGTACAATTTTTCATTTTTATCGAAATCTTTCATAATGTCTCCAGCAAAGAGTTCATGCCTTTCTTAAAATTGAATATAATATGATGTACATAATTTTAAAAATTCAATTTTAATACTCCTTGAACCTACATCTTTCAAAAAAAATAATTATTATAAAAAAATATAAATTAGGCTACGTACTATTTTCAATTTAAACATCACAAATATTGTTTTTCAATTTTTAAAATTCACGATGCTGATTTGTAATTATTATTTTTTTACTCAATCCAACCCACTTATAACTAACAATATTTAAAAAAATCCCAAACACCATTAGAACCCTTTTAGTTCAAAAATAAAAAAAATGGTGTGGTTCCTCTGTCATCCGTTCTCGAAGTCTCGGTCGATGTCGACCCACACCAGTTTAATTACAATCATTATTGTTTGAATAGAACTAAACATAAGAGTCGGTTGACACTCGACGATCTGAATCCTTCGACCGTGTTTCTTACCGCAAGTATATCATTGAATTGACGCATGAAACTTTTTGTTTTGATTTCAATTTCTTTAAGAATTGAATGTGAGGTATGAAAGTTTCTAATTTGTATGAATTGTGAATGCGACATTTTTGTTTCGATTTTGCAATTATTTTTTAACCTTGTCCTGTCATCTAATTGAAAGTAACCTTATTTTTCATAATTAAGGTTATATTAGCTTTCTGATATGAAAGATATGAAGAATTGTAATTTATCAGATTATAATATTATAAAGTGTGTGAAACTTTAGACAAATGCACATCTTAATAAATGAGTGGAGTTGAAATTGGTTGGGAAAATTATGGTAAATTTTAATTGGATACGACTGAATCTGATTTTTAAATGAGGATGCTACTTTATAATTATCCATAATTATGATAATAAATGAAACAAAGAGGAAATATTTATGCATCTCTCGTTTATCTGCAGTAAGCAGCTATAACGAGTGTCACGCGGCAAGGTTACCGCATTTTTCGCCCAAGTAAATCCTGAGACAAGCAGCAGTAGAACTACAAAATATTTTAGTAATATTTTCACTGAACAAAGGTGTTGAAATTGGCTCTATCCCACATCGTCTGGATATGGGTAGAATGCACCTTCCAAGCTCATATAAAAGGAGTTCCCCTTCCTCATTCCAAGACACACCAATCCTTAGCCACTATCTCTTAGTAAGCTAAAAGATTCTCTTCCTCCCTCTTTGTAATATTTCTTGAGTGAAATATAAGTTTTGTGTTGGTGTCCGAGGACGTAGGCCCTACTGGCTGAACCTCGTTAATTTTGGTGTTCTTGCTTTATTATTGTTTTCGTAGCTTTCATTTTGGTAGTATAATTGTTGTGGTTATTGTGCTTTTAATTGCATAGGAATATCTTGTCTAGGAATACCTGGGGATATTCTGAAAAGTGGTTCTGTCTAGGAGATTGGACATTCTGAAGTAGACCGGTGTGTCTCCCCAATCTTTCCTGGGAATCACTCGTTGCAATTAGCGGTTCAATAATTTACTTGTTATATTACATGCTTCCGCACAACAATTGGTATCAGAGCCAAGGTTCTCGTATGCTCTGTGGTTGCGGCGAAAGCTGATCTTCTACATCAGAAAAGATCCTTAGGGCTATTTGAGTTATGATTGTTGAAAGCTACTAAGTTGATGGCCGAGAAGACATCTATCATGTCAAGACCAACGATGACAAACGCGAAGTTTTCCGTGGAGGTATTTGATGGTTCGGGTCATTTCGGCATGTGGCAGGTGGACGTTCTAGATGCACTATTCCAACAAGGTCTAGATCTCGCTATTGAAAAGGAGAAACCAAATGATATGGAGGAAAGAGAATGGAGGACGCTAAATCGATTGACGTGTGGTACAATTCGATCCTGTCTGCTAAGGGAGGTGAAGTATAGCTTTGCAAAGACTTCGGCAAATACATTATGGACAGGCTTGGAAGAGAATTTCTTATGGAAGAGCATGAAGAACAAGTTTTATATGAAGAAACGCTTGTTCCGCTTCACATATGTTCCTGGTACCACATTAAATGCACACATTACAAATTTCAAGCAGTTGATTTCAGATCTGCTCAGTTTGGATGTGACATTTGAAGATGAAGATTTGGCATTGATGCTATTGGGATCTCTTCCTGAGGAGTATGAGTTTCTCGAAACAACTCTACTCTATGGAAAAACCAACTTGTCACTAAAAGAAGTCTGTTCAGCCTTATACAGCTATGAGCTTAGGCGAAAAGACAAACAGAGTGACAAAGAAACTACCGAAGCTTTGGTGGTGACCCGGGGGTGGTCACAGAAGAAGGGCAAAGGTTTGAGAGGAAGATCCAAATCAAAGGGGAGGCCAGCTAAAGACGAATGTGCCTTTTGTCGAGAAAAAGGACACTGGAAGAAGGATTGTCCTAAGTTGAAGGGAAATGCCAACAAGGGGAAGGCTGTTGCATATTCCAATGTAGCTGAGTGTGATGATCAAGACTCATACTACTCTTTAGTTGCAGCCGCAACAACAAAACAATCCAATGCATGGCTTCTAGACTTAGGATGCAGTCACCGCATGACTCGCAACAGAGATTTGTTCTATGAGCTGGTAGAGCAAGAAGGAGACGTTGTCCACACAGCAAATGATAACCCTATGGAAACATGGGGAGTTAGTACGGTTCGATTGCAGAATCGTGACGGATGAAAGAGGATCCTAACAGACGTCCGCTATGTGCCAGCGTTAAAGAAGAATCTTATTTCCATGGGAGTGTTGGAGGGGATGGGATACAAGCGGTCAGCAGAGAATGGACTGCTGAAGATAACCTTAGGATCACTTGTTATCATGAAAGGAGTCGGGAAGAGAAATAATTTGTATTACTATGATGGTAATACAGTTATTGGAGAAGCAGGAGCAGCTTCCAGTGATGATCGGGAGATGAACTCATATAAGTTGTGGCATATGAGGTTGGGCCATCCCGCTGAAAAGTCTTTGAAGAAACTGGCGGATCAAGGACTTCTAAAGGGAGTTAAGGCTTACAAACTAGAGTTGTGCGAGCACTGTGTAAAGGGAAAGCAGAAGAGGATCAAGTTTGGCACGGCGATTCATAATACTAAAGAGATTTTGGACTATGTGCACACTGATGTTGGGGGACCTTCCAAGACGGCATCGTTGGGAGGCAAACACTACTTTGTGATCTTCATTGATGACTTCTCAAGAAGATTGTGGGTGTATGCAATGAAGTCGAAGGACGAAGTGCTGAATGTCTTCACTAACTGGAAGATAAAGGTAGAGACCCAATCGGGAAAGAAGATCAAATGCCTTCGATCAGACAACGGTGGAGAGTACAAAAGTGATCCGTTCAAGGAATTTTGTGCTAAAAAGGCATTGTTCGGCACTTCACAATCCAAGAAACACCACAACAGAACGGGGTGGCGGAGCGCATGAAACGAACACTGATAGAGAAAGTTCGGTGTATGTTGTCCAATGCTGGTTTGGGAAAACAGTTTTGGGTTGAGGCGTTAGCATATGCATGCCATCTCATCAATCTTCCACCATCAACGACTATTGGAGGAAAGACGCCGTTAGAGAAATGGTTTGGAAAACCGGCTACTGATTATGATTCCTTACATATATTTGGTTCCACTGCCTACTACCATGTAAGGGAATCAAAGCTTGATTCGAGGGCAAAGAAGGCGCTCTTTATGGGAATGACCTCAGGAGTCAAAGGATATCGCCTTTGGTGTCTTGAAACCAAGAAGATAATCTTTAGCCGAGACGTAACCTTTGATTCTACCATGTTGATGAAGGTTCACGTGCAAAGAGAGGAGAATACTCCAAAGCAGGTGGAGTTTGAGCCAAGTATTGTTGTACCAGCAAGTGAAAAGACCCCTGTGGTAGATGAGGAGTCTATTGAAGAAGAGGTTGACACCGAAGAACCTCAACAACAACTTGAGTCAATTGCAAATAGGAGGCCAAAACGCACAATGAGAGTAACTGCTCGTTATGCTAATATAGTAGCTGAAGCATCAGTATTAGAGATCCATGAAGTTCCTACCACCTATCAAGAAGCTGTTAATAATTCAGAAGGTGCAAGATGGAGGATTGCCATGGAAGAAAAAATGAAGTCCCTTGACAAGAACAAGACATGGAAACTGTCTAGTTTACCAAAGGGAAAGAAAGCGATTGGATGCGAATGGGTCTATGCGAAGAAGGAAGGATTTCCTAACAAGTATGATGTCCGCTACAAAGCAAGGTTGGTGGCTAAAGGCTACGCTCAGAAGGAGGGAGTTGACTATAATGAAGTGTTTTCTCTAGTCGTAAAACACTCCTCCATCAGAATATTGTTGGCTTTGGTAGCACAGTTGGATATGGAGCTAGTTCAAATGGATGTGAAAACAGCATTTTTACATGGGGACTTGAAAGAGGAGATCTACATAACTCAACCAAAAGGATTCAAAGTTGCTGGTAAAGAAAATCTGGTTTGTAGACTTGAGAAATCGTTGTATGGTCTAAAGCAGGCTCCAAGACAGTGGTACAAGCGATTCGATAAGTTCATGATGGGGCAAAAGTACACAAGAAGCAAATATGATGATTGTGTGTATTTTCGCAAGCTGCAAGACGGGTCTTATATATATCTTCTTCTATACGTCGATGATATGTTGATTGCTTCGAAGAACCAGAACGAGATTGAAACATTGAAGTTTCATTTGAGTAAGGAGTTTGAGATGAAGGACCTGGGAGAAGCCAAGAAGATTCTTGGAATGGAGATAAGCAGGGACATTAAATTGGGGAGGCTTTGTTTGACTCAGAAGGATTATCTGAGTAAGGTACTACAAAGGTTTGGCATGAATGAACAAACCAAACCTGTTAGTACACCACTTGCTCCTCATTTCAAACTCTGTGCAGTTTCATCTCCAGTTGATGATGCAGAGCGGGGGTACATGGCGAAAGTACCATATGCTAGTGCAGTTGGCAGCTTAATGTATGCAATGATGTGTACGAGTCCGACATTTCACATGTTGTTGGAGTAGTAAGCAGGTACATGCACAATCCGAGCAAGAATCATTGGCGAGCTGTGAAATGGAATCTACGGTATGGTATGGGCACCGTAGATGTTAGATTAGTATTTTAGCAAGATAAGAAGGACGGTCCGAATGTAGTTGGATATTGTGATTCCGACTATGCTGGAGATAATGATACACAACGATTAACTACTGGGTATGTGTTTACAATTGCAAAGGCGCCAGTGAGTTGGAGGTCTACCTTGCAGCCGACAGTTGCTTTGTCTACAACAGAGGCAGAGTATATGTCAGCCACAGAAGCTATTAAGGAAGCAATTTGGCTTCAAGGATTGCTTGATGAGTTGGGGACCAACCAGAGGTCGATCAAAGTGCATTGTGATAGTCAGAGTGCTATCCATTTGGCAAAGAACCAAGTTTATCATGCAAGGACGAAGCATATTGACGTCAGATATCATTTTATCAGAGAGATTATAGAAGGTGGTTCAATACTGCTCCAAAAGATCCCGACCAAAGAGAATAATGTTTATATGATGACAAAGATTGTGCCAGCTATCAAGTTTGAGTATTGTTTAAACTTGATAAGAGTTGTGCACACTTTGTAAGCTAGCGCTTGAAGGCACCACCAAAAGATTGAATCGGGGAGTAAGTATGAAGATTTGGATGTTGGATTTCGCCAAGGTGGAGATTTGTTGAAATTGGCTCTATCCCACATCGTCTGGATATGGGTAGAATGCTCCTTCCAAGCTCATATAAAAGGAGCTCCCCTTCCTCATTCCAAGACACACCAATCCTTAGCCACTATCTCTTGGTAAGCTAAAGGATTCTCTTCCTCCCTCTTTGTAAAATTTCTTGAGTGAAATATAAGTTTTGTGTTGGTGTCCGAGGACGTAGGCCCTACTGGCTGAACCTCGGGTGCTCTTGCTTTATTATTGTTTTAGTAGCTTTCATTTTAGTAGTATAATTGTAGTGGTTATTGTGCTTTTAATTGCATTGGAATATCCTGTCTAGGAATACCTGGGGATATTCTGAAGGGTGGTTCTGTCTAGGAGATTAGATATTCTGAAGTAGACCGGTGTGTCCCCAATTTTTCCTGGGAATCACTCGTTGCAATTAGTGGTTCAATAATTTACTTGTTATATTACACGCTTCCGCACAACAAAAGAAAATCCTGAGACGACCAGGAGTGGAGAACTACAAAATACGACCGTTGTATTTTGTAATGTATATAAAGCACCACACCACGCAGGTCCTTTTCGCCCCAAATCGTTCTCTACAGTTTCACGCCCTTTTGTCTCTCTGCTTCTTGAAACATTATGGTCCCTATCCCATCACTCTAAGCTACGCCACGCACAATCGCTGTCGATCATTCTGCCTTCAAACCTCGAACCATGAAGAGGAACTCAGATATGATCTCCCTTGACCATGTGGAAGCCAATTGCGGTTCCAAGAAACGCCTCCAAACTGGTGCTACGGACAACCCCGGAATGGTTGCCAAGAAAGAGAAAGCTTTCAAGCCAAGAAAGCACAATGAGAAGATTAATAACGGACCAAACCCGCCCTCCGGAATCCCAACTGCTTTCAAGAATGTCATCCAAGAATTGGGCGGGACTGATTGGAGGCTGATTATACAGAAGGGTCTGCATGAAACTGATTTGAGCAGATCCCACAACAGGCTCTCTATGCCCTCCAAACAATGTCTTACTACTGCCCACGATTGCCTGGCCACCATGTTTGATGAGAATGGAGGAGATAATAATAATCATATTAGTTTCCCCTTGATTGACACCAATTTCAAAGTGTGGGAATCTGTTACTCTCAGGAGGTGGAACATGAACAAGACTGTCTTTGTTCTTGCTGGTGACTGGAACAAACTCGCTGCTGCCAATAACTTGAAGGTTCAAGATGTTGTTCAAATCTGGTGCTTCACATTCACCCACACCGGGAAACCCGGATTGGCAATGGTCAAAATTGAAGCTGCTGCTAATTCCCACACCCCCTCCATCACGTGCAATAACTCTTCATCTGTTGCTCCTCCTACTGCCAGCGCTGACTCACACATCTTCAACAACTCAGCCGCTTCTCATGATGGCCCTTATCAGTCTGACTCCTTCACCACTTATTTTGACATCTGGAAGACTGAATCTTCCACGTCCGTGATGACTCAAGACAATGGTACCCGCACCCCTAGAGAAGGCCGCATGTTTAAAGTTTCCAGCATAGAATCAAACTTGTCTGAACTTGCTGGTAATTCCTCTTGTGCACGTTGTATTGACTTCTGGAAGACTGAATCGACGGCAAGTGACAGCCACGGAGGGCACTCGGCCCAAGTGCCCAGCACACAATCACATGTCACTTCTCCAGACATTGATCTAAGTCCCCATCTTTGAAGTTGCCCATCTTAGAATGCAAGAATTTTGGTAGCTATATATATAAGTTGCATACTACAGTCAGATAGTACTATCTTACCATGGAGACACAAAGTTACTATGAAACTGTGTCTTCCAGTCATTTGATATACATATATGTTACTAGTTTATTAGGTTTTTTTAACCAACTGATTCTCATAATTTGGACATGAATGAAAGGAGCTCGTTTTCTTTACGGCTTTTCTCTCTGCATTGATGATCAAACAAGGCCACCATATAGTATGTAATCTTCTTCTAATGATGGTCAGAGGGACATATATGATGATGAGTACCTAAAATATTGAGCCCAAGTATTGAGTACAACAGTCAGAACAGGCTTCAAATTTTATTTTTCATCTTTGATGTAATTTACAGCTTCCACAAAGGAAAACTAAAAGATCATCAGCGTGAAAGACCACTTGGAAGTATCCATACATACAGTTTGTCTATTTCGATTAGAGCAGGGCTTAGTGACTTTCTTCAGATTCTCAATATCAGTTGCCAGCTCCTTTCTTCTCTACTTGAAGTAACAAGAAAAAAAAAGACAAACTGAAGCCTTGTCAATGACAGATGAAGTGGACAACCCATCACCTTCTCTTTCAGATCTGAGAATAGCTCTTTGGCGATTCCTCGGAGGAAGAGGCTTGCGAATTGGAAAGAAGACAGCCTTGTGGGAGAATTTACCATAATAAAGCCTAATTTTTGCCAATGCCGACAGTTGGAGATGCTAGATAAGGTTTCCTCTCTGTTTCTCACCTCCTGCTTGCACTTTTTTCCTATCGGTTGCTGTCACTATTTAATAATCTCTAAAAAAATAAAAAGTAAATTTTAAAATTGAACAATTATGACCGTTACTTTTAAAAAGAGAATAGTACATACCCTGTATTTGTACTTTTCTGAATTATTATTAAAAGCATAACCTTTCGCAAGAAACTCTAGATCTATCCCTAATCAGAAGTTAACAAAGAGGCACTTTCTAATTTCACATGCGAAATATAAGGAGTACAAGATGGTATATGATCCAAATGGGAATGGAACCCTTATCATGACCAACATAATATAAACTATTATGAATTCGAGTTACAAAGAGGGCGAACGACTAGTCGCGAACACGTCGTACTTTTTCTTCTTGTCCAACGTCAAGAGACTTTTGGGAATTTGCTATACCTTCAGGATCTGCAAAAGAGATGATGATTTGCATATATTAAGTTACACAGGTAACCATTCTGCTATCCCATAAACAAAATTATAAATGATTGCAAAGAGGGAAAAAATGAACACGGAATAAAGCACATAAAAGTGTCAAAAACCAGTGTTAAATACTTCGTTTTGGGGTTTACATGCTTGCTTGCTTGATAGGATGCAAGGCAGGAAAATGGGGAATAAAAAATGTTCAGAACAAGTTTTTAAAGCTTCAACCTGTTCTCAAAGCAGTTAAAGCAAAACACTGAGAGCATTATTGAACCTCAGCTAGATGCTGTCAAATATCCTACCAATTTATTGGACCATCTCTGAATTCTGAAATCAGTATGTGAAAAGTCCTCATGAAAAGCATAGCTTCAATTATTCAGGAAAGGAAAACCGTAAATGTGCTTTTTACTAACTTCTCACCCAGAAGATGAAAAGAAAAGGGAGTAAATATAAACAAATAAAAGACGACCCAGGCGGACTTACCAAAGAATTTTGTGAAAATGCGAGTAAAGAAACTCAAATTGCGAGAGACATTGTACGCCATAGCAGGAAGCAGAGGCTTGACGATGATGTCAATGCTAAAGACACGCTGAATAAACTGAAGGCATGCAAGAGAGAATTAAGTCATTAAACTACTGCGGAAATAAATAGCGGAAGTAAGCACACACCATCACTTATTATGCGAGGACCTCATTGAAAATCCAAAAGCATGGTACCCCAAAAGACACGCCACAGCAGTATTTCCTTTCGTTGTACAAAATTAAAAGCCAGTAGGCAGCTGGTATAGATCAACAGTGAGACACAGAAAAGAGTCACATGAAAGGAACCCTGAGAAAATAAGGACTTCACTAATTCACTTACACATCACAAAAAGAAGGCTTGTGCACAACTTGCTGCAAGTGTAATTGGATGCATTCGAATCCCTAGTACTGTTGAATGATGCAGTATGCTTAGCAGCTTTCTATTTCCAGGCGCAGATGATTGTAGCTAACATCATCATTTCAAGAACTAACAACAATGATAATAGACATCAAAGACAGACATACGTGGCCGAAATCTGTATCTGACAGTCGTCTCTACTCAACACCCATCAAAACAAAAATAGTTTCTTATCATCCACCAACAGGCAGGGTGAGTAAAGTAGTGGAGAAGTACCTGATAATTTCTTTGAAAACTGTAACGGAGTTCAGGATCAATTTCAGAAAGCGACGCATCATCACTACGAGCAAGGGCGTTTTTAGTCTTTTTACCAGGAACGTACATGGTGGGCTTACCACCTTGGAATTTTTTGCGAAATTAACGACCTTCGTTCTTTCAGTATCAAAAATACAATCCCACTTCGTTTTTTTTTCAAACTACCCTTTTCGCTCTTCATTATAGCATAAATGTATCAAATTTTCGCTCAAACAGAACGTGCAAATGACACGTGGTCCACTTGTCTGACTCACTTGCTGATGTGGAAGACAGCTGGAGTTGTGCTGTCCGGAAGAATGAAAACGTACCCAAATGTCGCTAATCCGAATAGCGAAATTGATTTTGCGCTACAATGAAGAACGCAAATTAGTTTTCGTTCTCCAATTCAGCAAAAATTTTTTAGTTTCACTCCTTGAAGTGGTATTTGTTTGATGACATTTATCCATAAAAATGAGGGGGCGAAGGTCTGTCTTTGATGATGCGAAAATGTCGACATTAGAGACAATTGATATGCCAGTTGTTGATGAGTACACGAACGAGCAGTTAAAAATATTAGATGAAGAAAACGATGATGCGGAAAACCTAGCTAGAGAATTTTTTTCGGAGAATAGGGATGACGAATTTGATAATCTTGTTGTGGATGATTATGGAAATATTATCGAAGGCACAACAAATGTCGAAGTGGGAGAAAGTTAGCACGCGATGGAAGATCCAATGGATTATGAATGGGGCAATTATTCAAACGAGATCGATGATGCCCCTGCCGAGAAGATTCCCTTATTTTATGATTACCCTTGTTTTGATAATTCTTGTGATTGGTTGACTAATCCAAATGAATATGATGGCTTTGTTACTTCACATTCAAAAAGTGAATTATTCAAGGGCCAGCGTTTCATATCGAAGGATGCAGTGATACATGTTGTTCAATTGTATTCAATCCTCAATCGTGTTGAGTACAAGGTGGACAAATCAGAGCTATGTATGCTCAATTTGAAGTGCAGGGTATACAGGATCGGTCGAGTGCGCTGTAGATGACATTTTCGAGCAGTTAAGCAGAAATCCTCTGTGATGTTTGTTTGTAGTGTCTATGATGGTCCGCATACTTGTGACCATGTTATAATTCCGAACGATAATGCCCATTTGAATAAATATTTTATTGGTTGGGAGATCAAGGATGTCATCCAAGAACGAGTACGTATCTCTCCTCTTATAGTGAAAGAGATGATACAAAAAAATTAGGGTTCAAAGTGTCATATTTGAAAGCTTGGCGGGGTAGGCAAAAGGCATTGGAGATTTTGTTTGGTGATTGGCAGAAGTCTTTTGACCTGTTGCCATCTTACATGGACACTTTACAGAAAATCAATTCGGGCACAGTTGTACATTGGCAGAAGTCTGAGGTTGATGGAAAAATGTACATTGACAGAGTTTTTTGGTCATTCGGCCGCGCTGTTGAGGCTTTCAATTATTGTCGGCTCGTATTATCTATAGATGGCACACATTTGTATGGAAAGTACAAGGGAACCCTGTTAATTGCTGTTGCATTGGATGCGAACAATCATGTGTTGCCCCTTGCATTCGCGCTTGTGGAGAGTAAGAACAACTCGACCTGGCCATGGTTTATGAGCTGCATCAGGAGGGGTGTAACAGATAGAGATGGGTTGTGCGTTATATCTGATAGGCATACAGGCCTAATGTTTTCCATGACCCAACCAGAGTAGTCTCCGCCACGAGCGTATCACATGACCTATGTCAAACACTTTGTTAGTAACTTTCAGAAATGCGTGCGAAAGACAGAACTGAAGAAGATGTTGGAAACAATTGCATATTTAAACCAACCTCGGAAATTTCTTACGGCCTTCAGAGATTTGGTTGATTCATTGAAGAAGTATGACGTTGACAGTTGTAGATGGTTGATTGAGCAACGAAAGGAAAGGTGGGCACTGGCATATGACGAGGACGGCATGCGTTGGGGCTTGATGACCACAAATGCTAGTGAAGTGTTCAATGCCGTAACTAAGAGTGGTAGAGACTTGCCTGTTACAGCCTTGGTTCATTACAGTTTCAAGCAAACTAACAATTACTTTGTTACCCGAAGAGATTAATATTGCAGGTACATGCAAGAGTACTCACCGAGACTGGAAGAGAAAATGAAGAAGATGGTCAAGAAGTCTTATTGTCACCGTGTAACCATGTACAACCAGGCCACTAGTGAGACATCTGTTTTGATAGGCGGGTCGAATCATGTGCACACTGTACACATGAAGAACAACACATGCACTTGTGGCAAATGGCAGGCGTTTCACTATCCCTGCACACATGCCCCTAAGGTCGGCGCAACATTGAGAACGAAAAAATACTATGAGGTGACAGACGAGTACAAGATGGAGGCTTATTACAATACCTAGGCCCCGATATTTCATCTCATACCCGACAAGGCGTACTAGGAATTGGGTTCTTATCCCACGCACTTACCTAACCCTTGGTTTAGGAGACCACCTAGTAGAGGCAGACTCGAGTCGAGGAGGCGTCGAAATGAAATGGATGGTGTTGGAAACAGTAGGAGAAGAACTACGATTCCAGCGATGAGAAACCAGAAGAAGTGTGGTTTTTGTCATGGAATTGGACACAATCGTGCGAGATGTCCGAATCGCAATTGATATTTGTGTTTGTACGTGTGTTTGTAGGGTCCATGTTGTTTAGAAATTACTTTCAAAAACTATGTATTTGACCTTTTCTAGTGTTTAATTCCTTTTTAAAATTATTACTATCATTGTCGAATACATTACTGCAGTTCCACACTATGGTGCCTGCACGTGATGGACGTTGGGGCAGACCAACTTCATCCTGTGATGACATGGACGTGCAGGACCTAGCAATACTTGACCATCCGGGACCGATCAATACTTCCGTTCTGCATTTCCAGGCCACTCATCTATCCGCTTTAGTGTGGGCTGGCGAGGTTGGTTGTTACACATTCAGCATTACTATACATTTATTATAGATCATTACATTCTTAACTTCATCACTTTTTTATAGTTTGACCACGTCTGTGAGGTTAGACATCATAGGATGTGGGATCTTGATCCACGAGTGGCACCTTATGTGGCTAGGATGGGTTTCTACACGTGGACTATAGTGCAGAACATGAGGTTAGATCATGCATTGGTTACTGCTCTGGTCGAGCGTTGGCGATCAGAGACAAACACATTCCACTTCCGTGGAGGAGAGATGACTATCACTCTCCAGGATGTAGGACTACTTACTAGGTTACCAGTGGACGGTCACGCTGTCACTGGTAATGAGTTTTGTACTGATTGGGGACGCATATGTGAGCAGTTATTAGGACGTGAACCGCAGCGTGGGAGATCACCTTACTAATACATCTCATGGTTTATGGAGCACATGTCGATCCCCCCGATGATGCTGACGAGGAGACATTGGTTCAGTATGCCAGAGCGTATGTCATGTGTATGCTTTGTACCTCGTTGCTCACAGATTTTATGGGTAACGAGGTTAGTCTACATTATCTTCGCCTCCTAGTGGGCATAGACGTGGTTCCCACTTATAGTTGGGGAGGAGCTGTTTTGGCGTGGCTCTACCGCCAACTCTGTACTACTTCTTATTTCACTTGCTTATTGGAATACCACCAACGCAAACAATCAAAGTCCTAAAGGCCTGGGAATTGTTCATCATCAATTGTTATTTTATTCTGTGGTTGATCTTCAATTGCTGTCCCTTCATATGTGTCTTTCGACAATCGTACCAACTTATGTTGTGTCAAACATGACCTAGTTTTCAAATATAATTTTTCAAACAAAGGTAAATTTATTTATTTCTTTAAAAGTGAAGGTATGACTACGTAGGACATACCCCAGATCAAAAGAAACAACAGACTTCAACTGAAAAGAAAAACAGAAATAGAAAATGTATGTAAAACATGATCTGGTTTTTCAACTGAAAAGAAAAACAACAGCAACTATGAAATAATTTCCAGCTATCAAAAGATAGAATATACTCCAGCAACTCTGTGCAGCAAAGCCTTTAGCAATAGCATTCTTCACACACTTCCTATGCAACAACATACTTTAGCAGTAGTAACCCCAGTTCGAAACATGATCTTGTTTTCAAACTGTAAAGAAAAATATCTGCAACCCTGATCTAATTTCCTGCTATCAGAAAGGATATAATATACTCTAATACCAGACCACAATAACCCTACACAGCAGCATACTTTAAGAACAATAAATTTCAGCCACCCTGCGCAACAACAGACTTCAGCAGCAGTAACCCCAGCTAAAAAGTATTTAACAACAGTAAGAGGGATCTTCAGATGCAAAATGTGGACCATCTAACTCCTATGCTTCCTATACATTAAGATTCATCTCAACTCATCTCGAAAAAGGGGCTCCATCGTGCCCTCCCGAAGCCTGGCTACAACTGATTGCTTGCCTAATCGATTTAGTTAGCGTTAGATTTTCAGTCAAAAAATGTGTTGGGGGTGATGAAAAAAAATGCAGAAGAGACTGAAATTTAAGATTATGAGGACCTCCGAACAACACTGAATGGTGAACTGAAGACGTCGATGAACAGGGGAAGGAAAACAATTGACAGACCATGTTCTGAGAAACATAGAGAATGGGAAGCAAAATCTTTTCGAAGTGTGAAGGAATAGACGAGTTTTTCTTCAAATCGACGTTGGAGATGAATCGATTAGGGAACAGAAGAGATCGAATTTTGAGGTGAAATCAAAAAGGAAGAAAAGAGGGACGTACGAAAATATGAAAATATTGGTTGGTTATGATAAATTGTTTTTGTACCGCGTCAATCTGAGTTCTTGGTTCTATACAATTGAATGTTCGAAATTTGAACATATGATTTGTTTATAAATTACATGTTTACTCAATAAGAAAATAAAAAAAATGATCTTTTTATAAATTTTATTCATTTAATTTGGATTTTCTTCAAAGTATAGATTTTGAGAATAATATATTTAATGACATTTTCTCAAATTAATGACTGTTTATTCAAACTATAATGTATAGTGAGTATACTAAGTGGAATGACATTGTATGTTACTTAGAGAACACTTAATCGTGTAATGTTTGTAGTGCATGAGGATGAACTTTTAAGTGAAATGAGTTTCAATTAATGAGATTGTAAAATAACTTTGGTGAATTTAATCATGACCTTTGTTAAGATTTGATACAAATTGTCAGATTTGGTGACTACTTGGTATTTATTAATTTGATTAGTTTATTAAATATTTATTTTTATTAAGACTTAATTAAATACTATTTCTAACCAATAACTCTTGAATTTTTCAAATATAACCACTGTTTTAAAAGGTGGTTGCTTAGGTTTTGGTAAATGAGACGGAGGTCATATGACACCAATTAATCGCTCCAACTTTCGTTTAAAAAAATAATCTTTTTTTGCATATATATATATATATATTAATTAATAATTAAATTTGATATTAATACATGTAACTACAAATATTGTTTCATTAATCCTCCAATACATTAATCTATTTTTTGTGCACGTTTTTTTTAGATAGCATAAGATTAGGAAATATTATTAATACATGAATAAAAAATACAATTTATCAAAGAGGGATTATTCAATCGAGTTTGAAAATCTAAATTTCATCCTACTAATTATTAATATCCATACTTATTTTTAACAAAACATGATACAATAGTAATAAAGTAAAAGTACAAATATAAGGTCTGTATTATCAACAGTTGCAAATTTAAGGACGTTAGTATCTTCAATTTGTAATTTTAGGATCATTCTCATTTTGATCCCCATGTGTAATTAAATGATTTATAATTTTATCCAAAATTGACTTTTACAATTTTTAAATTTGCCGCTAAGCCCAATCATAGAAGATAACGATTTGATTTACAAAACAAACACAAAAATGAGATTTGTAATTAGGATTAGAGGTAGGTTTAAAAATTGTAAAAGTCAATATTGGGTAAAATTACAAATCATTCAATTACACATGATGATTAAAATGAGAAATACCAAAATTACAAATTGGATATAGTAACACTCTTAATTGTTAAGTTTGTGACTACTGATAGTACAAACC
This sequence comes from Kalanchoe fedtschenkoi, assembly GCA_002312845.1. Taxonomy (NCBI): domain Eukaryota; kingdom Viridiplantae; phylum Streptophyta; class Magnoliopsida; order Saxifragales; family Crassulaceae; genus Kalanchoe; species Kalanchoe fedtschenkoi. Next base: position 49,120 of record NQLW01000872.1, read on the forward strand.
TTGTTCCCGTACATTTTCCTAATTATAATTCTATCTTATTTCTAATACCGTCTATCAAACATGCAGTGTATAGTATATGAGGGCATTATTAGTGAACATATTATATGTTCATCTTTTCATGAGATATTAATAATACACAATATTATTAGATTTTGATACTTTATTGAGCGTCTAAATTTTAATTTTTCTATCTCATAATACAATGCACTTTTTAATATGAATTCTAATCTAATAATGCTGAACAAGTTTTATGTCAATGAAAACATGGTGGTTTTAGTATAAAACAAGATAATTTTGAGGTAAAAATAGTGATTTTGGTTTTAGTAAAATCATTCAGTTTGTAAAATATACACAGATAGTGACTGATAGTTAAAAATAAAAAATGCATAATTTTGATTTGACTTTAAATGACTTGGCTATTTGGGTTCGCAATCCTTTTAATATTGATACCAAGTGTCATTTACTCCCTCCGTCATCTAATACATGTCGTTTAAGGTTAATTTGAGTAGAGTTACATGAAGTTAATGCTAGCGGCTGAACAAATTTAATGAGTGGGTGATTGATTTTTTTAAAAAAATTCATACAAAAAGTAAAATTGATAGATTATTACTGGTGATGAATGCTTTTTTTATTGATTATAATAAAGAAATGATTAATGTTTGATTTTTTAAGATAATTATTGATATTAAATATGCATTAAAAATTATTCTGTGATAAATAAAAATGAATAAAAAATTTCAATTAAATGACAGGTATAAGAGGACACATGAAGTATAAGAATACTATTTTTAAATGATATTATTTATATATATATATATATATTAAGTTTCTTCTTGTCCGGTTAACACTCCACCACTCTCGAAACAGAATTGAATCGGATGAAATAATCACAATACCAGTCTCTTCATTTTCGATTAGGGTTTTCACGGTTTCTCCCCGTTACATAATTCTTCATTTTTCCAGACACCTGTAATTTTAGGGTTTTTAACTCCCCAGCAGTTTTGGATAATCCAATTGCGTCTGATTGATTCGGCTATGGATTCGCGAGATTTGTCGTCTGTCGCGGCTGCTGTCAGTAGAGAAGGCCAATCCGTGGATGAAGACGGGATGTTGAGTCTCACTTACGCCCTTGCCAAGGACGCTGCTGTGTATTTCCAGGGGCACAAGTATGCCGAATGTCTCCAAATCCTCAAACAGCTATTGCTCAAGAAGCCAGGCGATCCAAAGGTTCTTATTTTGAATAAGTGACTTTTTTTTAACTTGTCCATCTCAAATTGATTTGGTTTCTGTTGGCGAGATGCAATATATCTGTTTACATCTGTTGCATTTGCTGTATTGCATGGTTTATTCCCATACGCACACATATCAGATTTATTATTTTAGGTAAATTAGGAGTTGGATCTTAATTCAGAGATGTCATCCTAAATTTCATTTGAGAGCTCATATAGATGTTGGATGATAATTCTGCATTGAGGATCAAATCTTATGTTTAGTCGGTAGTAAGAAGTAACTCTTTGAAGCCCAATGTCTCACTTTATTGGATTTAAGGTTAGTGTGACGCTCGGATGTGAAATTCATGGTCACCTAAGATGTGAATGGATGCCACTAGTTGTCACTTTTACGTGAAAATGGAACACCTATTGGGGTAATTAGTTTAGTGAAATGGTAGGAATCTCTGACTAGCTATATTTTGGCCTCATCGTAAAAGCTTATTCCCTTATAATGAGTCTCCATTTTTCAATATTATTGTGAGAGTGATGGCACTTGGATACAGTCACTCACTCGCGGAGTATGTACCTATTAAAAGTTGGACATTGGGAACCTGTTCTGACATATGAAAGTTGTGTAAGGCAAGGTAGGGAGAGCCTAAAATTTTTCATGCATACATTTTATGGACTAGACAATTTGATATAGTGAGAAAAGGGTTCAGGGACGACATAGATTATTATTATTTTTTAAGTAGATTGTTTCATGATATCGGTAGCATGGGGCACTTTGTACGGCCGTAGCTATGCAGACACCTGAGATGCTGATCCATATGGTGGAAACATATGTTATTTTTTCAGAAGGCTTGTGAAGTTCAATATTGTTCATTTGAGAGTTTTGAAATATGACTTGGATTTTGAAGGATCGGATGCCACTAATAAATGTCACCCATTTTGTATGTATATTGACTAGTAGCGGATCTGCGAGGACATCATTTCATGTAGTGGTGTAAGGAATTTGGGTTAACCCAAAATCCAACCCAAACAAATCCAAATAAATTAAAATTTGGGTTGGTTTAGTATATGAAGGGTTGAGTTTTAGAGGCTGGGTTGGTTTTTGTGCCCAAGTGGTCATGGTTGACCCAAATTGAACCCAACCCTAATGCAAGCTTGTTTTGTGCCTTGATTTATTAAGTTTGTTTATTAATAGAAACAAACGGGTTGACCCAAATTGGAACCGGATTAAAAATTTTGAATATTGGTTTGTTTGGGTTGGGTTAATTGGAATCTGGTGGGTTTGGTCAAACTACTATAAATTAACATGAGTTGTGCTAAAACTCAACCCATTCGACTCAAATTACATCCCTAATTTCATGGGTGCAAAATATACACCTGGAAGTTGTATCTTCGCTCCATCCTCTTTACAACTATGAGATGTTGCCAGCACAGACATTATGGTTTTGAGGACAAATGATTCGAACTATATATATCAGTTTATATAGGTTGGTTAACAATTGATGACATCACAGCTGGAATAAATTTGGCTATTTGGTGCTTTTTAATTCTATTTTCCAGGAGATATTCAGCTTGCTACACACTGCAGATGTACCTTTGGTGTCATGGAAGTTCTTCCTAGGCACAAGCGGATCCATGGGTTGAAGGGGGTGGGGTATGATGACCCCGCAGGAAAAACATTTTACTCATATTTAATGAGTTATTTTGGGTTATCAAATTCAAAAATGATCATAATGATCTAAAAATCAAAATGATCCATCACAAATTGAAAATATACAATATAGTCACCTAAAAATGTAAGTTTTAGATTATTGACCCCTCTTAATATATATTTTGTATACGCCCCTTTTTCTAGGTTAGATTTGCTTATTTTATGGTAGGGGGGATAGTGCCTAGAAATAGATGCAGCTCGATTTATTGTTAGCCACAGTTTTTATGTTTTGTTGAAAGTTGCTTCACCAAGGCTTGAACTTGCGACTTATGGGATGAATATATGTCAGCCAACCACTAGGCTATCACCTTGGTAGCATTGTTAGGCACAGTTAATATCTACTGTAATTTGCTTCATGTCTAAATTCTTTTCTTAAGAGATAGGTGCAGGACGAGGCACTTTTAGATATGGAGTCACTTAACAGCTCACATTTGTTGGGGTTTCATGTAAATGCCTCATTTATGAATGAGGGCTTTCGGGTTTGCATGGACTTTCGTGATGAAGATTTGCAGTAGGGGTTAAATAAGTTTATTTTGTTAGTATGCATATAAAATAAGGCACTATTAAGTGAAAATAATGATACATGGAAGAAATCTTGTGCAAGCTCTTGCCTAATGTGAAATGTTATGGCTAATGCCAACACATTCAGATATGAGACAATACCATGAACTGTGAGTTGCATGTTTAGCTGCTAGAAAGCTTAAGAATGGCATTAAGCAAAAAAAAATTGCTTACTTATCCTACCTGCATCATGTATATTTATGTTGTTAAAATTGCATTATGTACTATGTAGTGGCAAGTAGAGTGCTCGTTTGGAGCAACTCATTTGAATTGCCACGCTTGTGTATTACAACATGTGTACAATCTTATTCTTATTTTTGTTATACGTTTGTTAGCATTTTTTATTGAAGTTCTGTAGTCCATACTTACCCCATCTGCTGATTAAATTCGTTGCATGCGAGGACAAAAAATACGCATGAGTGTGCATCAAAAATTCATTTTATTAGAGGTCTTGTTCTTCATTCGTGAGTTAATTTATAGTTTCCTTCTATGGAACTATGAGAGTTTTAATTTGCGAGTCTCGGTTAGCTTATTTAGAAACTCTTTCATACTGTTCGAATAATGTAAATGATGATTCCAGTCTGAGTGAACTGTTTTTATTTTAATTGTGTATGTTTGAACCTTTTTTTGGCCCATTGGTTATGTGTGCCCTTGCTATAAAAATAAATGCTCAGATTTTTTAATGAGTGCCCGCCTTTATGGACTATCTGTAAATTATGTGATTGGAAGACTATCCAGATACTGTTGTATGTGTTGAGTTTGCTTTATGACTGCTTTCAGTGTTAAAAATGGTTCAACATATCATTTGTAACTCTAAATTTGTTGTATATGTATTTCAGGTGTTGCACAACATTGCCGTGGCTGAATATTTTCGTGACGGTTGTTCTGATTTTAAGAAGTTACTTAACGAGCTTTGCAATGTCAAGGTAGTTCCTTTAATTTTTTTTCTGAATTTGTTCAATAGTATAGTATTATGTTCGTATTGGGTGCCTGTTGTTTTCCTCAAGCATGCTTATGAGTATAACATGACTTTCCTTTCCTCTATTGTCTATTTTACTTTGGCAACAAAATTTTTGTGCTAAACTTACAATTTCATTCCTAATGATGAATGACCTCCTCCTTTGTGAAAATATGCCTTTTGTTTTCATCGTTCTTTTTAAATTGTTCTTATTACTTGGGGAAATTGTATAAAACTTAGTAAAGGCAGCTTTTAGAACTCTGTTCTAGAAATCTGATAAAATCAGTCCTTGTCAATATTGTTGACTGCAAAATATTATTGGACACGTGCATCATGTATTTTATTCTACTAGACATCATGGTTGAGTTAGTAGTAAATCCATTGCCATTTGAATCCAGATTGTTTAATGGTGCTTGTACTTTGGATTTGTTGATGAAGGATTCCTAAGCGTAACCTTGATGCACCAGATATAGCTATTTGATTAACAAGATTAGTTCATGACTAAATTTGCATCAAAGCATTGTGTTAGGTGGTCTGAAACTTCAGTTCATGGTCAAGAGATACTAGGTCACACTAGGCGAACATTGAATGTTCAACTTTCGCTTCAAACATGTAATGATACAACCATCATGGCCGCGTCAGACAAATGAATATGCATTTGAAAAAGATGCTCGTTGCCTCCAGAACAACAAATATAAAACATAGTGCTTGAATGAAAAGATGGGTTTAAAAATGTCAAGTCTTCATAAAAATACATGTGACGGTTTGGAGTATGTTGTCGTTGCATGAGTGATAAGTTGTGGTATTTGCGCTTAGGGCATTGGTATATGTAATGCTACTTAACCCTAACCCAAATTTTATTGACATCCCTTTAGCTGTCTTTTCCTTATCTGGCCAAGGAACATCCTGCTCATTAAGTAGATACAGTTGATGAATGATGAGTATAATCTCATAGTAACAAAAACAATGAGCAAGAGAAGTAAGAACCACATGATCACCTGTTTAATCAGATGTGGCATCTGGTGAGAAAGGTAAAATGTGAAAGATATATCTACATAAATGCATAAATATATTAATTGGATCACACCTGCAAGATATGAGTTAGGCGTATGGCTACTAGGCGGGAATGTCTTCTCCGGGATTGTACTGATGCAGCCATTGGTAGTATTGATATTTGGACTTTTTAGGACTGATTGTTGGTTGTTAGAGCCTAGAGGGTGACCTCTTCATGCATTGTCGTTCGTCTCTTATGCTTATCTTGTTAATCTCAGCGTTTCCGTCTTCCTAGATGACCGCTGTTGAAGAAACAATTAGCATTATAATTGTAGGTTTTCTTTTTAATTATCAGACCATCCTTTGAATTCAAAAATCAAATTTTGTTTATGAGGAGGCCTATCGATGCAAACTTATACTTCAGCATGGCCTCACTAACACCAGCTCATGAGGGTGAGAGTAGTTTGGTTTATTTTTGGTGTTACCATTACACAATCATTGGATGTATATTTTCAATGTCACAATTTTTGTATAAAATATATATTTTTCATTTCTCATTTTTTTAACTTTAGAAGCAGATTGTACATCTTAACAGCACAATTGAACTTTTCTGAAGCATATCATGTACTTTAGACAACAGATTATATACTTTGAATTTTTAGAAGAAGACTATGAACTTTACAATTAGATATTACACTTTAGAAAGCATATTTTAAACTTAGACAGCAGTTTATGGATTTTCATATTTTTGAATGTTGTATTGATCTTTTAATTTCTATTTAAAAATACATGAAATTGGGTTCGTAGATTGAAGATACAAAAAAGCATTTTGAGTTTTTAAAATTAGGACATCGAAATCCACAATATGGGTTTGCTAGAGATCGAGTGTGCAAGTCAGTGTTATGTTGTACTTAATCTACCTCTACTAGACACACGTACTTGAACTTTTGTCCTGAAGCATTAATTAAATCACTACCATCCTTAAAGTTCATTCAAGTCATTGATCAAAGTTCATCCACGGTTTGATCCGCGTAATTTGCTCTTTCCAAATTTTGAGGATTTTATTTTATCTATATCTATTTGTTGAAAGATATACCATTTTTTCCCTTTTATTTATTGAAAAGCTTTGTGATAAATATGTACATTATATTTGTATTCATGAACATGTAGAAACAAATTGAAGATCTTGCTCGCATGGCTGAAGACTCCTCAGAAACCCGCAACAATACTGGAAACAAACTCGGTTCGATATCTAAAGAGAGTAATACTCTGATGCCAGGAAGTCAGGATTCCAATGTTTATACTGGTGAATTTGACACTTCCGTAGTATCACTAAACATTGTAGGTTTACATATCCTTTGTTTCTCCTTTGGCCGTCATGGATTTTTAAGAAGGCGTGACATTTAAATATGCATTTCTAAATTCTGATTGTTCAGGCTGTCGTATGGTATCATCTTCATGAGTA
>NQLW01000872.1:57285-107307 GCA_002312845.1 Kalanchoe fedtschenkoi
CGGGACTCTTTTAAGTTTCTAATCCAGTGGGTTCTCCAGAAAATGTAGGCTGGAGAGAGGAGTTTTAGTTCTACTATCCATGGGTGATTGATCGCACGTGTCTTTTCATTTAAATGCACCCTGTGCTACTTTGTTTATTCTTATGCATTGGTGTCAGAGACTCTTGTGGACTAAGTAGGCATCTGGTGTTTTCTGTTGGATGATTGTTTTATAGTGATACAATCAACTAGTACAAGTTCAACTATGAAGTATAAGTAGGCGTTGCTTGAGTTTCATTAGTTCGTTGCAGCATTTGTTAGCGGATCAGTATCTTCTGCAATGAATTTACGTGCTGCAGATCAGTGAGGATCTTTTATAAGGCAAAACGGTTTTGTTTACTGAGAGATGAAAGGAAAAATACATGTTAATTTTTCATATTCATTCAGGCTTGACTGAAAAATTATGGCTAAGAGTGCTATGAGTTCTTTAGATACCTCGATCTCAATCTTTCCATATAGATTTTGATTCTCTTATGGTATATATGTAGAAACTTAACTCACAGACTTGAGTAAGATTAACACCATCTGTTACATGTCAGTGTAAATTAAACTATTGAGTTCTTGAGCAAGATTTGCTTCATGTTATTCTATTCATATTTTTTATTTATGCTTGAGAACGATCATCTAAGTGTTTTGTAATACGAAAATGTTGAAAAATGTCCCTTTACATATGGCAGCGAGTTTAATTGGAAAAGAGTTTAATGATTTTTGTATATTGATTGAAAAATATTACAACTATTCTCTTATATACACTAGCCTCAAATTCTCTTAGCCCCCGTTTGGTTGAGTGTATTAGTAATGGGATACCATAAATAATACCAACTAAAGATGTTTGGTTCATTATCCGTATAAGTATTAATAATACGTATAATAAATTTTACTCTTTACAATTCGTATTACCAATCCATTTCAATTAGGTGGTATAATTAATACGGGGTATTAATAATACACTCACATTCCATACCGTCTACCAAACGTAACCTTAGGAATTCTTTGAGATTCTATACTAGAGCAACTTTCTTCATATTAATAAAAAGCAACTCCTTCTAGAGGACCTCCTTTCACAAGTATTGAGTAACTCCTAGAATACAAGAGACTATTTCGTAATCATAATTAAATTGCATGAAATGGATTAAATTGCATTTAATACCCTCCCACAAGCTAAAGGGTGAGATACTCGAACCTTGCCCTGAATAAATTCAAAACGAGAAACCGTTAAAGGCTTTGTGAGAGAGTCTGCAAGTTGATCTTGTGTAGATAAAAATGCACTTTTAAATGCTCTTTTGATACCATCTTGCGCACAAATTGATAGTCAATCTCAATGTATTTCGTCCGAGCATGAAACACAAAATTTGATGATAAGTAAATAATTCCAATATTATCACACTGGGGAATAGGCGCAGATGAAGACTAAACACCAGTTTTACTCAGCCAGGAGATAAGTCATTGGCATTCAACAACATCGTTGGCTATGGCTTTATACCTTGACTCAGGTGAAGAGCGGGCAACTATTTGCTTACAAGAATACAGAAATTAAATTCCGACCCAGATATATAATAAATGTGCTAGTAGAGCAAAAATCATCAGGACAACCAGCCCAACTACTGTTAGAAAATACTTAAAATTGTGTACTAGGTAATCGTGTAAGTAATAACCCATGAGAGATAGTAAACTTCAGGTAATGAAGGATGCGCTTTACAGCACTCAAGTGAACAGTGGTTGGTGAATGCATGTATTGACACACTTTGGTAACTGCAAATGCAATATCTGACCCAGTAAGTGTAAAATATTGTAAGGACTCATCAACTTATCTATTGAGCGTAGCAACTAGCATCCGAAAATATCTCACCCTCCTTGGTAAGGGTTGTACCGATAGCAATAGGTTATCTGAGAAGTTTGCACTCTTTCATCCTAGCTCATCTCAGAATATCATTAATTTACATGTGTTTTGAAAGGCACAAATCAAAGGAGTCAAAGCGAGACTCAGTACCCAAAAAAAGTGTAACATCCCTACATATTTAATATAAAATTCTGAAATAAGGCGTTTAATCGACTTGGTCACTGTCTTAGAGGAGCTTCTAGTCATAATAATATCATCATCATCATAAATAAGAACAAAAATTTTATTAGATGGATGACATAAAATGAGTAAAGACGTATCTAAGCGAGATGCCACAAATCTGAGCATAAGTAAAAAACTTGAAAGCCGATGAAATCACGCCCTTGGAGCTTGACGAAGACCATGTATCTAACGATGAAGTTTACAAAAGTGGTTTGGTCGAGCAGCATTGATAAAACTGGGTGGTTGCGCCATATAAACATCTACATTCAAAATACATGAAGAAAAGTGTTATTCACATCTAGTTGACGCATTATCTAGCCATGAGATAAAGCTAGAGAATGTACAACTCTGATTGTTATTGGTTTAAGCAATGGACTAAAGTCTCATAAAAGTCAATCCCTTGTTCCTTGGTAAATGCACGGGCAACTAAGCGAGCTTTGTATCTTTCCAAGTACCATTAGAATTCCTTCCATTTGTATATATTGATAAGACCGTCGTGGAGGTGTCTTATGCAAATAAAATTTATAACACCTTCCTCACTAGTTAATATCAAGTCAGGGTTGATCCATGAAGACAAAGACATGTAAGGTTAGTTACTAAACAAACAAAATAAAATACATACGCAACTAAGTGAGATTTTGTTAATTGAATGTGATCAAGACAAAATCTACAATGTTGTATAAGAGATAAAATCAGAGTATAAACGTATAGTCCAGGTGACTATAAAGATGAATTTTTTGTAATGAATTGAACTCAACAAAATATACGTATTCGTTCACTACAATAGTGTGACAAGTTATAAACAATCACTCCTACTCTACAATCATCATACTTTTTAGCCAATGATATGAAATTTGTATGTCAATCATGCGAGACAGAAGCATAGGGGGAAGACACACATAATTGAGCTAATGTGGTAGGGAGTTCGATTTAGGCATATTAGCCTAAAGCAATAACCTAGAGTATGTTTACCTATAAATACAATAAGAAATCATGAAATAATGTATTCTTTCATTAAAGTTGTAATGAAATAACTCAATCATTCAATTGAAGCTCAATAAACATATCATTATGATAAGAAATTATTAAGAAAAATAAACTCAGAATAATACATCATAAGTTATACCATCTGAACTGCACAAGAAAATTAGCCACATATGACCATTGAAAGACACATAATCAAAGTGTTAGGAATAATTCTTACGAACTGGCTTTGGCCCCTCCTAGAACTTGCTCCCATGATGCTTTCCACGACCGATATCAAGTATCTAGTGCTGCAAATTCATCGTAGGCACCAAGCACACTTGAAAGAGAAGGTCACGACCTCTTTACATAGCTAAATCATGTGCCTCTTTACAATTTGCTAAGTATCTCTAATATATATCTTTAGAGAATCTGATTAGGATTCGGGCTTGTACCTGATGGAAATCGAAGACATGTAGATTTGAGTCAAATTAGGATACAAATTTGCATATCAAACTTGTAGGCTCTGCTGGTAGATATCTATCGAGAAATAGAGTCTTATTTTAGAAAGTTGTATATCTTTGATTCTTCTTCTCATATTCATTTGAATCATCAAATTCGGACATCGGGTGTGAAATTTGACAACTCAAGCGCACGGTCGGTCCTTGCGCATGATAGGTTGCTAAGTCATAGTCTTGGCTCCTTTTTTAATGATGACACATATCCGCTCCTTATCACATCACCACGGGCGCACGTGCAGTCCTCAACTCACGGCTCCTGCATTCGCACATATGTTGTTTTTGTCCTTCAATCTAAAGTTATCTGTATCTTGCTTAAAATACTCATCTTTTAACACATTTTCATATTAAGATCTAAAATAATCTCGAAATACCAAAACTAGATAAAACCATCAAATAATACTGTTAGATAGTCAAAAATCAAGCGAGTTAGGTATAAATTGGATCGAATAATTTGGTCTCATCAACTACCCCACACTAACTCTTGATCGTCCTCGCGTAATCAATAAAACTTAAGGAGTAACAAATTATTCACCTCACGTTCCATGTAATTCAGTTTTATGCACCCTTACCTTGTTGTCCACCGACCATTCAACCATGCAACTTAATTCACATGACAAATATCTAACAAATAATTATGATAAATACAGGGTCATGAGCATCAATCTTAATTAGCTTTTCAGTATGCACCTACTTTCACATGTATACGATATGAACAAGGAAGAGCATGTCTTACCATTTATGCAAAAATAATGCATACCCTTCACCTATATGATAATATGAAGATACTCAAACCGTGATTTCGCTCGACATTAGTGGGATATCAGTTGGAGACTTAAGAAACAAGCTCATTTTTAGAGGAGCTTGACAATTTAAACATTTAGGGTTCGTTTGGTAGCAATCCTATTATTAATAGTAACAGAATAAATAATCCCACCTAATTTGGAGGGATAAATAATCTTGATGTTTAAAGCTAAAATCTATCTATTGTGATTATTAATACTTATCATATTTGCAACCAAATACGTTACGCTATTATTAATTATTCTATCCGACTATTAATCTGGGCTACCAAACATGAGCTTATAGTTTGTGAGAAAATAAGATTTTCCCCATGACTCCTTCAAAACATAGCTTTAATTTTTTTGTTTTTTAAGTTTCTTTTGAAACATTTTATTCTCTAATTTTTAGGCCTTTTAGATCTAGAGATTTTTTTATATAAACTCACGTCATCAAGAGATAACAGGTTACTCATACCACACGATTCTGAAAAATATTTTTGAAGGCATAAACTCATAGGTAATACTCAACCAAATCATACAAAGACAAAATCATTAAGGATTACTTCAATCCAAGCATCAACACGGTCTGACAAGCTTTTTGAAGCTTTCCAAGGTTTCAAACCAAATCATCTGACTAAACCACAAAAATTTGTCAGAATTTGTATGGAATCAAATCACTAGAATGTAATAATAAACATGTAACAAGATTTGGATTTTTCAAAAGAAAATTTAGATTTTTTAGATTATGTGATGTTGTGAGTTTTTTCAAAGTCATTTCGAACATTCTGACAGCTGACCTAGTAGTTAAATCCAATGTTTGAGGATGTAATTTTTTTGTTCTACTAGGAGCCTAAGTGGGGGAGATTTTATCAAAGATACGCAGAGGAGAGGGTCGCAAGACAAGTAGCAGAGATGGAAACACGAGAGTGCCACCCAGAATGAGGACATTGAGAGAGTTGATAGCTCGTACATTCTAAGACTAGTCATAAGCCGATGAGGAGGAAAATGTTACTAACTTTAAAATTAGGGGTGGTGTTATAAATCAATTTCTGAAATTTTGAGGGACACCAAAAGAAGAAGCGCAAAGTCATATGAGAGAGTTTAGTGTGATTTGCATTTTATGTTTAAGAATTTAGAGGTTAGGAGTTTAGGGGTTTTGTGTTAAGATTTTAAGGGTTCATATATTTTTATTTGTCTTTATATTTAAATATATTAGTTTTACTAATTATAATATTTTATTTGATTAAACATATGTAAGTTGTGGTTTGAATTTGTAAAATTAAAATAATATTATTATGTACAGGCTTCACGGTGAGATATCATATTATTGTGAATTGATTTAAAGAGTGTTTGTAGGGCTTAGCCAATACAGTTTAAAATTTGGAATATATATATATAATTTTTATAACTTATAAGAAATTTATCACTTTACGGCTTCAATTTATTTTTACTAGTAATCTTTTACCACGTTTTTTATGAATAAATCCTACTAATAGATAGACTTATCACCATACTTTTAATTTTAGCTAAAACGTGGTGATAAGTTTATCTATCACTACGCTTTATACTTAAAAACGTGGTAATAGAATATGAGTTTTTATTTAATTAAGTATATTTTAATGTTATATTTTATTGTATTAAGTTAATAAGATAAATAATATTATGTATAGGCATCAAGGCTAGATATTATATTATTGTTTAAATGTTAGTATGTAGGATTTAACAATTAGGATTTATGATTTGCCTTAGAACAACATCATTATTTTAAATTATTATTTTCATTTTTAATCGATGATAATTATCAACATTATATAATATTAATATTTAATTTAAAAAATCATTTTAATGTAAATGTGGTAATAGTTAAACTAAGATTAACCTCTTACCACGCTTTCTAAAGAAAAGCATAGTAATAGTTTTTTGTTGCATGATTTTAAAACAATATCGTCAGTGATGATAAACTTGTAAATTATCTCTGCGAATATATCACTGCTTCCTTAGTATCTTTGGCCAAAACGGCTGCATTTTGTTGAAATCATATTACCATGCTTTTCTCTAATAATCGATTAACCTATTACCACGCTTTTCTTTGAAAAGCGTGATAATAGGTTCGTGTTGCATAATTTCAGAACCACCATCGTCTGTAATGATAAACTTTTAAATTATCTCTATAAATATAACACTTTCTTAATATCTTGAAAGTGACCAAAATGAACACTTTGTCACCACATGTGATGTTGTTTGGATCATATGGAGAATAAAATTTCCCCTCGTATGTTCCTAAACAACATCATTTGTTGTGACAAAACTTGCAAATTAATTTGTTACCATATAAGACTAATATTTAATTTTAAAAATATTTTTAAGCCTTTTACCATGATTTTAAAAGAAACGCGTGGTAAAAAGTTCAATTTGAAATAAAAATAATTTAATTAATGAACTTATTACCATACTTATATCTATAAGTGTTGTATTAGATTTAATTTATTACCACACTTTTAGTTACAGGCGTGGTAATAGGCCTGTTATGAAAATGATGTCGTTTTGGGCAGAATTTACTAACATGCTTTTCTTCCAAAAGCGTGGTAATAGATTCCCCCTAAACGTCTATTGGTTTGGTCGGAACCTATTACCACGTCTTCTCATATTATTTACCACGTATTTACTAGTTTGTGTGGTAAAATGTGGTAAATGTAAGCGAGGTAAAAGTCAAAATTTGTAATAGTGCAAAGAGATATTGCCACTGCGTCTTTCACACAGAAGTGATTTGTTGTCTGGACTGTGGCAACAGAAGCACGCCGAGGTAAGGGCATGAATAAATGAAATAAATTTTTCGTGTAGAACTGCAACCATTATACTGAACATGATAGTTGTAGTTGATTTCAATTGAATCAAAGACCATAACATTAAAAGTACAAATAGAATGTAAAAAAATTGATTTCAATACTTGAAAAAAAAACATATAGTATACATCCAAGTCAAAAAAATAAATTTTCAGGTCAGAAGTTTATGAAATAGAGTGGATGTTGGCAATTTTAGCCGATTGATGGCGGAGCTTGGAGGTGGGGTGGGGTTAGGGGAAACAGAGAAGATGTGGCAGCTGGCCGTGGTCGAATTGATGGTGTCATCGCGACGGTGGTTCGGTAGGATGAGAAAAGAGGAGAATGGAAGAAACATAAAAGAAAAAAATCTTGGCCCAATTTCATTTTCGCTTTAGTTAACATATTTTTTGTATTTAGTTGGCTGAAAATTGGCCGATATATGTTCTGGTTAGATTTTACTTTTTAAATTAAAAGCAAAGAAAAAATAATATGGCTGATAGTTCCCGAAAGTTAGTCATAACATTCCGGTCAGTTTCATGACAATGATAAAAAATATTCAATATTTAACAAAAACAATACTAGTTGTAGCCGAAGTAGGCAAAAATTGGCAAGAATATCACCAAAAATTTCCAACCAACTTCAGGGTAGCTTGTTTTTGGCCGCACAAGATATTAATTTTGGTCGTGTGGGTGACAGAATGAGAAACCTTATTTTTTATTAACTTGATATTGTGAGATGAATTATTGTATCCTAAAAAAGACATAAATAGACATTATGTGTAGTTTAGGTGAAGTAGTATCCGTGCATATTTTTTTATTAATTGAAAACCCAACAAGTTTCTTTTGGAACAGAATACTTAAATTTGAAAATATTAGCGCTTGTATAAGCTTAACACTACTCGTGATCCGGCATGATACTTACCGATTATTTGTTTGTCTATGACAAATCACTATAATAAATATATTTTGATGCTATATAGGATTAAAAATATCATCTGTCTGTTAGGAATAAGAACCAAACACATTCTTTAATGTTCATCAATTCCGAGCCAACCTAGGAATCATTCTTTCAATTAAACTCAAAATTATATTTTTACAAGGTTTTAAATTTTTCTAGATTTTTTTCAATTTTCAATTTTTTCTTATTTTGTAAATTAACTTTGTTTTTATTTTTTTATAAAGTTTTCATTTTATAAATATTTTTCAAAAATTTGAATCTAATTTTAATATTTAATTTGTTAATCAAATTTTCTATTTTCTTTTTTAAAATATTTTTAAAGATTAATATTGTTTTACATATTAAGTGTTATCAATAAAAATATCCAATTTAGACCTAAATTCAAAACCTAATATCACAAAAAATAAATCATGAGTAAACTCAAATGGTTCTATAAAGACTCATTTGGAGAAAATTTAAAGATTGATTTTGGTTTGCTATAGAAAGAACTATGTGCAATTCGGCCCATTAAAAGTCATATGTCCCTTTATATATATTTTTATCTCGTCAATGGATACTATAGATCATTCTAATCTCGCGAATAAAATTGACTATGGAAAAAACTCTATAGTAATACTCAGATACTTGCAGCATTTGATATCATATTATCGGACTTTGTCTTCATGTCTTCTCATGCCTCCTACTACAAGTTCTTACATTTCTATGCCTCGTATGCGGACATGATTTGTATTAAGTATTAGAACTTTAGTACTTAATCTTATTGTTTGATCATGGGCGTCCCTCAATCACTTAGGGGTTGTTCCTGAGCTAGTTTTAGGAGACAAAAGGGATGGGAGGGAATGAAAATTAAATTAGGGCTATTCATGAGTTTGTGAAGAGAGGATTTAGGGGTGATTGAAGAGGGTCGATGCTCATTATCCTTTCCGTCCAATTTGGGTGGGTTAGGAGGGAAAAGAAGGGGAGAAAATAATAAAAAATTAAATTACGTTTTTGCCTTTTTTTGTTTGAGAAGCCTTTTTTTATTTCATCTTACCTGTTTTATGTCTGAACTACTTATTTTGAGGATTTTTTTTGTCAAACATCAATTCTTCATTCACATCCCTCTGCCAATAAATCTGACTGTGATATCCATTAGAAGAACATTTCTTTTAATGTTGTGCTTTTCCACTAAATTGACTTTGAATCACATTAGGATAGATAATTCTGTCAGCAGCCACATCTTCTTCAGGAGATGAACATTACACTCCAATTGATTTTGTGTGATAAATCATAATAGAACCAGTAAAATAGATGCTCTGTCATTAATAGTGTATTATCCACCATCTACTACTGCCATTGAGATATTTTGATGATGAATAACAATTGTATTAACTTATTGGTCTCCCTTGCGTTTTAATCTCGTAGAGACAAAATTTTTTGATGTTATGATTTATGTATGATGTATGTATTAGATGTGTAATCCACGAATATCTTGGCTAGACAGCAGATCCAAATTTTTATTGGCAATTCAAGTTCTTGGTTGGACTACATATTGAATATGGTGTCAAAGACATCTTCATTGTATTATATATAATTCTCTAGATGGAGAAGCCCTTAAAGAAAGAGACTGAATTAGAAATTAGATGATGACATATATAAGTACATCTAAAAGTTCATTTCATGTTATACGTATGCGTCCAAGCTCATTCCAAAAATTATGTCTTTTGCTAAAAAGAGATGACAGTTTGAATACACCATACCCAAAGATCGTCTGTTAAAGAACAAGTTGTAAAATTTCTTTGTATTTTATCACACAAAATGAAAATGAGGGCGGTTTCATTTTATTTTCATTAAGGTGCTATCACAATCGGCCACCACTTTCATAAAGTTCTAAATTCCATTTTGAAACATGAAGATATGTTTCTTCGACAACCTAGCGAAGCTAAAATTCAAAAAGAAATAGTTGAAAATAGTAGATTTTACCCCTACTTCAAGGTAAATTTTCATTATTGATTAATTTTGATTTGGAAATAAAATAAATGACTTATTTTTATTATTGGGATTGCATTGGGGAAATTGATGGGACTCACGTTCGTGTTAAAGTATCAAAGGATGATGAACGACAAGATCGAGGGAGAAAAAGATTTCCAACATAAAATATTTTAGCTGCTTGTACATTTTGAATTGAAATTTATATATGTATTACAGGCATGGGAGAGAACTATATCAGATTCAAGAATAATAAAAAATGCTCTAACCCGAGATAATAGCCTAAAAATTTATGAAGGTAAATAATTATATTTATTCTTCTTTAGTTTTTATTATTTAAAAACTATCTAATAAGTCTTCTTTTTATAGGAAAATATTATCTTGTGGACACGGGCTATATGCACAAGCTTGGGATCATGGCCCCTTATCAAAGTGTTCACTATCATTTAAAAGCATATTCGACTCGTGCCCCAAAAATGCAAAAGAATTATTTAATCTCCAACATGCTTCACTATGCAAAGTGATCGAGGGAGCCTTTGGTGTATTAAAAAAAGATTTTTGATAGTTGCAAGCATGATGAAACCTCATTATTCTGTGTGAATACGCAACCTGATATAGTTCTTGCTTGTTACTTTCTACACAACTGCTTAATGACAGTGGATCCTATTGATGATCTTTTAGCTGAAGTTGATGTGAAAATCATTAGTTAGACTCCAACTGCTTGGACTTCCGGTGATTAGGATTGTCATAGCTTAATGTGTAATTGTGTTGATGTAATTAGAGCATAATATTTGAGAGATCAAATATCTCAAGCAATGTGGACTGATTATCATAGAGACAAATTTTAGATGTATCTGTATCTTGTTGTGTTTTATGTATGAACACGTTTTAATCATACAAATTATGTTATTTTTCTTATTTACTTTTTAAACTAACACGATGTTGTGGGCTTATGTACTAATCGCTATTAACATTTGTTAACAAGTAATCTTTTTATAGATACCGGAGAGAAATATCAAGATCATAGACTGTAAAACGGGTAAACCTCGTTGGATTTGGATATCTTTCATGGACAATCACATCTCATTGAAGCATTTCTTCACCAGTAGATTATTGAAAATTGGGTTAATGGTGTGTGAACTGCAACAACTTATAAGATTGTGTAAGAGGAGTTAACAACAAAATTTGACACAGGTATAGACAAGACAAAGATAAACAATCATGGAAAACGCTTTAGTCAGGTTTTAATAAAATTCATGACATCTTCAAGGGATGGAGTGGATTCTCTTGGAATCCGGTTAGCATGTTAATGACAGAAGAACCAGAAGTGTGGAATGCATTAGTTGAGGTGTGGAATCAATCTATCTAATTTTAAATGTTACTTTTTGTTTCTTGTAAATTGATACAGTTTTACAAATTTTGTTGTAATTCTAACTATTTTTTTACGGGAAAAACCAAGTGCTTCCAAATGGATAACCACTCCAATTGCTAACTATGAAAAGCTATTTGATGTTTTCTCCAAAGATAGAGCAACTAGTGACGGTACGTTCACGGCTAAGGAGAGGCAAAAGATGATGGCCAATTCATTGAACACTATTGATGACATTGATAGTTTGGTGTCCTAACAAGAAGTTTTTCCTTAGAAGAATTTGAATCCACACAATTTTCTTCATAAGAGAAATCATCTAGCTCAATTGATCTAACTGAAAATGATATTCATTTGAAAACTTCGAAATTAAATAAGAGAAAGAGGGTGAACAAGGATAATGATGAGCGTAGTTATCAAACAGGTCTCTTCTGAATTAACTCATGTTATCAAGGATAGAAATAAGGTTTGTAAAAATCAGGTTAAGTTTTACTCTCTTGAAGACATATATGAAGAGTTGGAGAGGATGGAACTGGATGATTCTGTGTTTGCGACCACGTATATGTATCTCATCGAAAATTCAAGTAAAACAACTACATTACTAGGTTGCCCACTAATCGAGAGGCCGCAAACTTATTTTGGACAAAATTATAACTGAACTAAGATGTGATGTGCTACTAGTGGATATGCTTTTTTTTGGAAAGGAGATGTTGTTAGCTTGACGTATTTAGTTATGCACTTGCTATTTTTTTAAATTTGCAGGATGTCAAAGATATTTTAAATTAGAGCATTGTCAAGAAGAACACAAGTGTAGATATTTTTTCTTTTGTTAAATATGTAAAATCACAAACTACATGTATGTATATGATTTGTATGAGATAGGTCTTTTACTTGCTCCATTGTTCTTTTGCACTGATGTTGTATTGTTTCTTTGAAGACAGTGCAGCAACATATTTCTTTGCTCTAGCATTCTTTGTTCCATTTGAATTTCATGTCCCACAAGTTGTCCCATAATATATTTCTTAAACATATTATAAGTATGAAGTTAGTTTTTTTTATCTATTTTGTAAAATAAATATGAGATTTTGTAAGCATTTCAGATTTTAAAATCTGAAATTATATTTAAGAAATTCAAATTATAAATGAGACAAGTACCATATAAGGGTATTTTGGTCAACTTTTTGTTTTTTTTCTTATCCTTCGAAATTCTTCTTAAACTCAGAAACACCCATTTTTACATTCCCTCTCATATCTTTTCCTTTCCTATCCTTTTTCTCCTTCCGAATTTTTTCTTTTCTATTCTCCCCAAGGAGAATAAACTTAAAGTAGCATGTATGTAAGAAATAGAATAACATTATATATATAATCAAACAATGGATGTGTAGACTATAGTTTGGTGCTAATGGTATTTTTGGTGTTCTGATACTGGTTTTTAATTAACAATTTATATGACAATGTGTTTTGTATTTTAAAATTTAAACTATTAATATAAATAATACAAAATTCAGTGCTGCAGGAATATTCTAAAGATAGAAGTTTTTGCACCATAATAAGAATAATAATAATGTAAATGTGAGGCAAACACAG
This sequence comes from Kalanchoe fedtschenkoi, assembly GCA_002312845.1. Taxonomy (NCBI): domain Eukaryota; kingdom Viridiplantae; phylum Streptophyta; class Magnoliopsida; order Saxifragales; family Crassulaceae; genus Kalanchoe; species Kalanchoe fedtschenkoi. The sequence goes on from NQLW01000872.1 coordinate 70,349, forward strand.
GTGAAGAAGCCTAAGGAGAAATTGGTGTGTTGATGGGTGATCCTATTTACAGCGGATGATACAAAAAGGATGGCATTTAACACCTTGAGGAACCAATACATCATCATTTTCTTCTGCATTGTTTTGCCCTCAAAGTTGGTCAAGTTATTTGAGTTTTCTTGGCCAAACCATATGTTTGGAGAGGGTGGCGGACGGGACATGCAATCCTGACACATTAACATATGGCGATTTTCTATGGGATGGTGGCGAGGGGGCATGTTGTTTTGGCCGAATACAGCAGAGATTCGACCAATGCCAGCGTGATCGCTCGTCAGATTCTGAATAAGGTCCCAGGAGATGGTAATAGCAATGTGTCTTATTCTCAGGATAGGTACATTTTTCATGTGAAAAGGACCGATGGGCTCATCGTTCTTTGCACGGCCGATGATTCATTTGGGCGTAAGTAGTCAATCCCTCCTACCTCTTCGAAATGGGATTTTTTGGATGTAAATTGGAAATATGTGAATTCATGATTAATAATGTTGAGCAGGAAGAACACCCTTTGCATTTCTGGAAGACATGCATCAAAGATTTGTTAGGACGTACGGGCGCGCCATACTCTCCGCCCCTGCGTATGCAATGAACGACGAGTTTTCCAGGGTCCTCGCCCAGCAGATGGACTACTACTCACATGATCCAAATGCTGACAGGTTAAACAGACTGAAAGGAGAAATGAGTCAGGTGACGACCAACTTTTAACCTTTTTCCCACTTCCCTGAACATTGTTGAACTTGGCGTGTCATCAGGAGAATGGCCTGGTGGTAAAGAGTGTAAGTGGTGAATTCTGACAATCCCCTATGGTCAGATGTGTGCGTTGTAATTTACATTTGATAAAAAAAAAGTGAACATTATTATTGAACTTGGTGTGGCTGCCTGTCGATCAGGTGCGGAGCGTCATGATAGAAAACATCGAGAAGGTGTTGGAGAGAGGTGACCGCTTAGCATTGCTAGTTGAGAAAACATCAGCACTCCAGGGGAACACAGTTAGGTTCAGAAGGCAGTCTCGTCGGTTCAGAAATACTCTCTGGTGGCAAAATGTCAAACTTGGGTATGAATTCATACTTTTGTAACTTTTTTTTCTTTTCAAAGGGGATCAATAGTGGTTCTCACTTTCCCCCTTGGGAATTCGAACTCGAGAGCTATAACCCTTCTCAAGTGAGGTGCTCACCAACTGAGCTACCCCTCATCCATTACTTTTGTAACTTCAGTGTGTTTTTAAGCTCTTACTCAAATTTCCACTATTTGGTTGCAGGGTGGTATTAGCAATCATCCTGATCATACTTGTTTATCTGGTGTTTGTATTTCTTTGCGGCGGTCCCTTGCTTGCTTCATGCTTTAAGTGAAGAGAATAATGAGTTTCTCCAGCCTGCAACTTTTGTGTTGATTGCTTAGCCAGATTTCAATAACGCTCCATTCTACTTGTATACACATTTATTTTCTTCTTCTTTTTTCTTTTTGGGAAAAGGTTTGATACATTCCCAAGAGAAATAAAAGGTTACATATATATTTACAGTCAGAAAAAAATGTACAACATTGATGGCCAAATGGAGATATAGTGCCCCAAAAAGACAGATCATCTACAATGCGATTGGCTGGTTGGAGTAGAGGTTGAGACATGAGGAGAGATTTTTGAGAAAAAACACTTGTGGACACACACTTGAACAGTTGTATCATGACAGTTTTACTAGTTATAGTTCGGTAAAAAGTAAAAAAAAAAAATCAAAATCAGTAATTAATCGTCTCGTGTTATTTTTACATTTCAAAGCGCTAATTGAAGCTGTCCATAGTACATATTTTTTATATATATACACCCAAGAATCACTCGTAGACGTGATGTTAGGGCAACGACACAATGAAAGTGACATTGGTGCAGTTTCGCTTCAAAACAACAATGATTTAGAATGTTCGAACAAGTTTTATTTTTTTAATTTACCTTTTTCTTCACTTGATTTTGATTCTGCACCACATATATATCCAACTTTTTAGAAATCGCTATTGTAATATACTCCTCTATAAAACAACTACAAACATCGATCACGCAACATGCTTCCATCCGCGGCTCTGTTGAGATGGCCTCCACATACCCAAAACAACGGTTTTTATTAATAGAATTGTAGTAGCACACAATGATTTTTAGTAAAGAGAAAAATACGGTTTGGAACAACGGTTTGCTTAATTACTGACATTTATTGTTTAAACGTTATGCCTAACGGAAGATAGAAATCTGGAGACCATGTTCAGTTATACGCATTCATGACAATCATGAACTAATGCATACTTGCCTTTGAAAAGTTCATTTTTCTAGTGTGAAGTATCATGAAATAAAGATTTTTCTCCTTCGACAATCCAATCCGATATAACAGCAAAAAAGTATAATCATAGAATAACACACACTAAAACTTCCCACTCTTGCGTATGAATCGTATCTTTGGATTGTTAATTGCTACTCTCTATGTCCTTTTTTACATGTCACTCAATCGATTTTTTTGTCCACTTTTACTTGTCACTTAATAATTTTCAATGCGTATTTAATATCAACAACTACCTTAAAGTGTCAAACATTAATCATTTCTTTACTGTAATAATTTAAATCGCATTTCTGGTCCTATAGTGTCAAGTGATAAGCTGAAATCCAACTCATGCGGTCTATATGCAATAACTCTTGCATGCACCGGGAGCATGTGCTCTCGTTAACGACGCCATTTTATATATTATAATTGACACATAAATAGAAAATAATTTGAAAAAATTATAAAAAAAATCAGATTTTTTTAAAAAACCAGTTTCATTTATAAATATTAAAATAATGGAAAAAAATTATAAAGTCATATTTTTTCTATTTTATATCTTTTAAAATAAATATATGTAAATTTGATGAATATACATATGCAAATGATGAATATACATATTCATCGCTTACATATGTGAGTCGAACAAAATAAAAAATGAGGTGTTATAAAGTGCAGAGATTTCAAGATAAAATGTGCAGAAGTTGAAAAAGAATAAGAAAAGGACAAATTTATTGTGAAAAAAGCAAAAATGTGATGAAGATATTGTTGTCCAGATGAATGTGTGATATCTTGATGAATTTATGTAGAGTTTAAATTAATATTATTGTGCTTTTTTGATGATAAATATGTTATGTTCAAGTAAAAATGTTGCATATGTAAATAAATCTGATTTATATATTAACATTTCTGATGAAGATCTTACCAATTCTGAGGGACAAAAAAACAAAAGTGATGAATATCGAATCATAAAACTTTTCTGATGAATTTATAAGATATTCTGATGAATATCCAATCAATTCTGAAGATCAATGAATTCCTGATGAATATGGAAGCAAAATAATGAAAATAGACCACAAAAATTATTTGAAGAATATAAGAGCATTTCTGATAAATATTAACATATTTCTGATAAATATGGAATTAAAACTAGTGAATCTAGAATCATAAAATAATATGATAAGTTTATAAATATTTCTCATGAATATATTGAAAATTTTGGTGAATATCCAATGAATTATGATGAAGATCTGTGCATTCCTGATAAATATGGAAGCAAAACTAATAAAAAATAGACCACAAAATAATCTGATGAATAAATAAGCATTTCTGATGAATATGGATACATTTCTGCTGAATATAGAATTAAAACTTATGAATCTAAAATTATAAAATAATTTGATAAATTTATAAACATTTCTGATGAATATATATGCAATTTTGGTGAATATCCAACCAATTTTGATGAAGATCAATGCATTCATGATGAATTTGGAAGCAAACTAATAAAAATATACCATAAAAATAATCTAAAGAATATAAGACCATTATGACAAATATGGTTGCATTTATGATGAATATGAAAGTTAAACTAGTGAATATGTAATCATAAAATAATCTGATAAAATTATTAATATTTTTCATAAATATATTTGCAATCCTGGTGAATATCCAATGATATCTGATGAAGGTCGATACATTCTTGATAAATATGGAAGCAAAACTAACAAAAATAGACCATGAAATAATCTGAATCATATATAAGCATTTCTGATGAATATGGAATTAAAACTTGTGAATCTAGAATCATAAAGTAATTTGATAAATTCATAAGAATTTCTGATGAATATATAAGCAATTTTGATGAATACATTATCAATTCTGGTGAATATTTAAGTATTCCTGATGAATATTGATCCATTCCTATTAAATATGAAAGGCAAACTAATAAAATATAGATAATAAAATAATTAGACAAATGTATAAACATTTCTGATGAAGAACAAAATATTTCTGATGAATGTAAAACTATAAAATAATGTAATAAAAATTGGAGTAATTTTGATGAATATTTAAACTATTTTGATGAATATTTAAACAATTCTCGTGAATATCGAGGCATTTCTGATGAATATGGAAGCAAAACTAATGAAAAAGATACAATAAAATAATTTCTGATGAATATAGATCATAAAATAATCTGATAAATATAGGAGCAGTTTTGATGAATATATAAGCAATTCTGGTGAATATCGAAACATTTCTGATGAATATAGAAGCAAAAATAATGAATATAGACCATAAAATAATCTGATAAATATAGAAGTAGTTTTAATGAATATATAAGCAATTCTGGTGAATATCGAGGCATTTCTGATGAATATGAAAGCAAAAATAATGAATATAGACCATAAAATAATATAATAAATATAGAAGCAGTTTTAATGAATATATAAGCAATTCTGGTGAATATCGAGGCATTTCTGATGAATATGGAAGCAAAAATAATGAATATAGACCATAAAATAACTTGATAAATATAGAAACAATTCTGATGAATATATAAGCAATTCTGTGAATATCGAGGCATTTCTGATGAATATAGAAGTAAAATTAATGAATATAGACCATAAAATAAATTGATAAATATAGGAGCAATTTTGATGAATATAAGAGCAATTCTGGTGAATATCATGACATTTCTGATGAATATGGAAGCAAAAATAATGAATATATACAATAAATTAGATAAAATATGAATTTGTAAATTTTTTTAATTATTTTAATATTTATAAATCAAACTGATATTTTTTTTAATTTTTTCTGATTTTTTTACATTTTTTTGAATTATTTTTAAATTTTATGGGCATTTGGTAATAGTGTTCAAAACGATGACGTTTCTAACAACGTCGTCTCCAGGAACACCCAAGAATTTTCCGACTATATGCATGTGCATTATATTTCAAAACGTTTTAAAGTGTCGTTCGTCAATGTCTCGTGTTGCTTTTTACTATATCGAAACGGACAAATATAGTGCAAACTTTAATAAATAAAATTGATCTATCAGTAAATATATAATTTGCAACTCCAATTTTGTCCGCATAAAAGATATTAATTAGGATATTATGATGTATTTATCTGTTCATAGTTTGGTCTTCATGTTTCAAATTTTGCGTATATTTGTCTATTTTAATAGTTCCGACAGTAAATTAAAATTGAATGCTCAACATTTATTTGGCTTTTTTCCCTGTATATTTACACTTATTTTTTAAGAGATTATATATATAAATAAATAAAATAGAAATGTGTCAACTCAGTTGTCTTTATGCTTTCAAAAGATAAATATTTTACTCATGGCAATATATCCAGAGATGTTTGTCTTGTCTTTTTTGGGACAAGGATCACAATTTTGCAGTATTTTAAGCAAGCCTTTCCAGCCTAATAATTCATCCAATAGAAACTTGCTGATGACTGATTGAACAGATAGAAGGCACAACTGCAGCGCACACTCAGACATGGATTTGAAGAAGAGGAGGAGAAGGAGATCGAAACTGGAGCTTCTTCTTTTTCTGCTAGCAACATTCAACACTTTGTTCATGCTCAGCATTGCCAGGAATCTCACCCCTCCAATAAACTGGGTCGTAAGTTTCTTCTCCACTTTGATTCGAACACTTCCATAAATAAATGTAGATTCTGATTCTGAGACGTGTTATTTTTCGAAGGTGAAAGAAACTTCATACACCAGACTATGCAGTGCAAAGAAGATCCTCACCGTCAACGGCCTGTTTCCCGGTCCGACGTTACATGTGCATAAGGGCGATACACTGATTGTGTATGTACATAACCAAGCCAGATACAATATCACCATTCACTGGTATGCGTTCTGGAGTTCGATTTTTTTTTTTCCAAACATGTTATGCTTAAAAGAAGCATTTTATTTAAGTGGAACTTTCTGAGACAGGCATGGTGTGAGGCAACCTGGGAATCCATGGTCAGATGGCGCTGCATACATAACACAGTGTCCTATCAGGCCTGGAGAAAAGTTCAGGTATGAAGTCATTTTTTCGAGGGAGGAGGGGACGCTGTGGTGGCACGCTCACAGTGACTGGTCCAGAGCCACTGTCCATGGTCCCATTATCGTGTATCCTAAGACCGGCGCTTCTTACCCTTTCCCCAAGCCTCATGCTGAACACTCACTTGTTCTAGGTAACCCACTGACCATCTATACCTGTTCCAGTTCCCATACATTGTTATTAATGGAAGAAACTGTAGATTTGTCGGATCCACACTCAAAACCAATTGGCAATGAGTGGGGGAGTCCAACTGTAACTGTCACGGACATGTTCTAAGAGTGCGGCTAAAACCCGCTCTGATACCATGTAGATTTGTCGGATCCACACTCAAAACCAATTGGCAATGAGTGGGGAGTTCAACTGTACTGTCACGGACATGTTTTGAGAGTGCGGCTAAAACCCGCTCTGATACCATGTAGATTTGTCGGATCCACACTCAAAATCAATTGGCAATGAGTGGGGGAGCCCAACTGTATATTAGGATCAATTTAGAGCTTGCACTGGGCGATGTGGGATAATACTACTATGCTCAACAGACACCTTCTGATCAGCATTTGACTTTACGTAATGTAGCGTCATGGTTTAAGGACGATGTGATGGATGTCATAAGAACTGCCCTTGTGAATGGAGGTGACACAAATAGCGCCGACGCTTTCACCATCAATGGCCAGCCAGGTGATCTATACAAGTGCTCCATGGAAGGTAAAATAAAATGTTCATTTTTTCAGGATCAGAAAACAAGCAGAGTAGTCCTAATTTGATAGTGGTTTTGTGACCACACTACTGCAGGCACATTTAAATTTCTGGTTGCTCCTAGGAAATTGTATCTTCTTCGGATCATCAATGCCATAATAAACGAAGAGATGTTCTTCGGGGTGGCTGGCCATTCGTTGACAGTCGTCGGAATGGATGGTGCTTATTTGAAGCCTTTCAATACCAGCTACATCATGGTAGCCCCTGGCCAGACCATTGATGTCCTCATTGAAGCTGACCAACCTCCAGGACCATATTACATGGCAGCTAAGCCATACGTCGGAGTGAACTACGGATACAATAACATATCTGCAACCGCAATCTTCCAGTACAGTGCAGACTGCACAAACTCATTCAGACCTTCCCTGCTTCCGGATCTCCCAGCTTACATGGACACTAACTCAGCAACCCAGTTTACCAAGAACCTTAGAGCTTTGGCTGACCAGAACCACCCTATACATGTCCCAATGTCAGTTGATGTGAGACTGAATGTGGTCGTGGCATTGAACCTCTTGCCCTGCGTTAATAATTCGTGCAAAGGGCCATACGGCTCGAGGATTTCCGCCAGCTTAAATAACGTAAGCTTCGTTGAGCCATCGACTGACATATTGTCAGCATACTACCGAAAGGTTAGAGGGGTGTACGCAACAAGGTTTCCCAGAGAGCCTCCAGTCAAGTACAACTACACTGCAGAAAAGCTGGGAAATGAGGTCCTGGCGTCGAGGCCTGGGACTGAAGTGAGTGTGGTGAAGTACAATGCGGCCGTGGAGGTTGTGTTCCAAGGGACTAATGCGCTGAGTGCAGCAGAGAATCACCCGATGCATTTACATGGATATAGTTTCTATGCAGTTGGATCAGGTTTGGGGAATTTCGATGAGGCCAAAGATCCCGAAAACTATAACCTGGTTGATCCACCAGAGTTGAACACTGTTGGGGTGCCCAAGAATGGATGGGCTGCTGTTAGATTCAGAGCTAATAATCCCGGTAAACGCCAGCCACCTTCGGTTTCATTTTTGTATGAAACAGTCGCATCCTTACTGCATCCATTGCTGACAAAACCTCCTACATTTCTTTTGCAGGAGTGTGGCTGATGCACTGTCATCTGGAACGACACATGAGTTGGGGCATGGAAGGGGCAGTGATTGTGAGGAATGGGAGGAGTAGAAATACAAGACTGAGACGGCCTCCTCGCTATTTGAATCCGTGTTAACCTTCTGAGCTCTGGCCCGGCACTAGTTACACCTATACAAATATGAGTATCTGCTTCATGTGTTGATACATGCCTGATTGGGAATTGAGAGGTCGCTTGTTCATTCATTGGGGGCAGGCAGCTTGTGAGTCATGGTGCTGATTTGTTTATGAAAGTTAGATGAAGCTTTTGATGTATCTAAGAGATCAACTTGCATTACCAATAAATCTCTGCCTTATTCATTACAAGTTAGTTCAGTTTAGCATGCTTGTGAATTCAAAATTAACAAAGATGAGGTTGATGAAAAAGTCTAATTAAGGGAGGGATTTTTAAGAAGGCGTGACATTTAAATATGCATTTCTAAATTCTGATTGTTCAGGCTGTCGTATGGTATCATCTTCATGAGTATGCCAAGGCTCTATCAATCCTGGAACCTTTGTACCAGAATATTGAACCCATAGATGAGGTAATCAGAATTAAGTTTGAATCAGTGTCAGCTTATCGTATTCTTTGTCTAAAGCGTTTATATGTTTGCAGAGTATAGCTCAACATATTTGCTTGTTGTTGCTCGATGCTGGCCTTGCAGTACAGAATGCAATGAAATCTGCAGTAAGTTTAGTTATGATCACTTTTGTTGTTTCTTTATTGTTTCACTGATTGAGGAGACTGCCTTGATATTGTTTATTACATGTGCTACTTTACCTTGAAACTTTATGTATCCTGAATGTTTGGATGTGTTCATATCCATATTTGCATGTCTTGCAACCTGATGCCGTGTTGCAACAAGTTTTGATGTAATTATGAACGGTGGGTTTATTGTAGACAATTATTTTACGGTTAGGTTGCGTACATATTTGAAACTTGGCATTTATATCCTTAATCATCTTATACCCAATAACATTGGATTCAACAAAGCAGCCTTTCACAATTTTAATTCATGTGACTCTGTACTTCCACTTTCGTAGATACCCAAGTAACCAGTTCAAATTATGTGTAATTTTTATTTTAATCATCATATTAAGTGATGGTTGAACATCTAATCACAAACTGTAATTGGAATCACAGATGTTGAAATGTTGTTTCTGTCGTGTCTCATCGACTGTATTTGATTTCTCATGCATCACCAGTATTTTTTATTCTGTTGATTAACCACACAGTCACACATACTCTGAACCTGATTGGTGGAGGTCTTTTTTTAAGGCCTTGTATTATTAATAAAAGGAGAATGTAAAAAAAGAAACAGCTTATACTACCATCAATTAGCAAAAACAGCTTGTACAAAAAAAAGCTTAATCTGACTTCCATCTAATTGTAATTAACACTATTAGCAAATCTGACATGCGTGTTTGCCGTGTTACTACTCCAATGTGCTAAGTTAGTTTCCCCTGATCATCTTAGATTTTGGAAGTTTAATGAGATTAAAATTAGTTATTTGAAAACTATTAGAGTTAATTATTTCTAAATAAGTTATTGGTAAGTTACTAATTCTAGTCATTTTTGGAATATGTATCCAAGATAGTTTAAGATTATTGTTTAATACAAATTGACGGCTGGTCTCTAGTGGAGAGAAGTTCTGTATGAGTGAGTTTTTTGTGGGCTAGAATATTGAGAATAAGTCTCTATTAGTATATTCATTCATCAAAATAATGGAGTGTTGTTTTTTAAAGTGGGCTTTCTACTCATGTTCTCTTTATTTCTCTTTCTATGTTGCTATTGAGTGTGCTATCTTGTTAGAACAATCTCAACCAGTGGTACTAAAGTGGATGAAAAGAGGATATTATCGTCGTACAAGAAAGCTTTTGAAGAAGTAAATTTTTGAGAAAAATTTGCTGAAAGTTAGCACTGTGCAGTTTAGATCAACAAAATGATTGGAGAGTCAAAGGTGGCCTGATTTGGCTGAGTTTTTATCAGTGGATCGGTAACACCCTTATCTTGAAAATGAATGATGGAGATTAGGTTTGTAAATGGTCAGTGTTTGGATCTTGTGAAGGTAAGTGAGATGTCAATTCTAAGAAGTGAAATAACTACACAGAGGATGGAAATTTTGTGAAGATCAATGTTCCAAAGTATGAAAGAAAGATGAATTCTATGATGTAAAAGCTTGTTGCATAGTATTTATTAATACAACACGGTCTTGATGAAACCTTGGAGGAGTACAAGTCATAGCGGATGAGCAACGCGGTTTGGAAACTCATTTGAAAGAAAGTTGTGAGTACAATTAGATTAGGGAGTACAATAAGGCTAACGTGTGTTCGGGCTATGAGTTATCATGAGATGAAAGAGACAACACCTATCCATTTGAAATAGTTGGCAAACATTCATGCGTCAAAGATTAGGATAATATGTTAAATTTTAGTACCAAGTTGATTTCTTTGAGGATGGAAAATGGAAGTAATCTTCATGATCTTATTAGCTCTTGTAATAAACTAGAATGTCATTTATCTAGTCCCCATGATCCAATGAAATATAAAGATCAAGCTGCTATTTTGTTACTATCTCTTTATCAAGTTTGTATAAGTATTTAGGCAGTCGTTGACAATCGGAGGACGTTTCACGCTTGAAGAAATATCAAAAGTTGTGTGTGAGAATGACAGGATGATAATAAATGCTGGATTATGAAGCATTTAGAGCGAACTTGCTGTTGAGAGTTTTGAGAAAAAAGAGTAGGTCACTTGAGTGGGTCATGTCCAAAGTTTATGTCCTAGTTCCAGAGAAATTTGAAGATTGTAAAGCACTTGAAAGTAAAGAATACAACTTATGAAGAAGGCGTTTCAAATTTAGTAGATAATGAAGATTGTTTGATGGATAGTAGTGATAGTGTTTTGTTTCGGCAGAGTAAATTAGATTTGATGATGTGTTGTGCCTGATCAATGCACGTATGCAAAGATGAATTGTTATTTGCTACATTACAAATTGGAGAATTTGGCTATATCACTGTGTGGAACAATGAGAGGATGGAAGTTCAAGGAGTTGTAACTATTCGTTTGAAGCTCTGTAGTGGTGCAGTCAAAAAAGCCCTTAACGTTGGATGTGCTTTCTTTGAGTGTGACGACAATTTTCGGGTACACGTTCGTAAAGGGAAAACTTCTGAAGTAATAAGAAGAAGGAAGCATTTTATTCTTCAAGCGAAGAAGAATAAAAACAATCTCTGTTGTTTGAATGGAGAAGCATTGTGAATAAACAAGGAAAAAAATGATATGGTGAACAAGACCAATAAGCGAGTCTCATTGTCTAATATTGTTAAGGTGTTTGATGATTCGGGGCCGTGAGAGTGTTTGTTGGGTTAACCTCACTTAGTTTCCTTTGGATTTAGAAGTCCAATACGATTAAAATTAGTAATTTTCAAATAATCAGAGTTATGAATTTTTTTGTTAAGTTGCAGGAAAGTTACTAATTCTAGTCATATTTGTAGATTCATAGATGGTTTATGTTATGTTTAATTTAAATTGAGGGTTGGCCTCTAATAGAGAGAAGAGGTTTTGTATGAGTGAGCCTTTATAGGCAAGTGTATTGTAAAACAATTTGTATTCTTATACTCATTCATTAAAATAGTGGAGTTTGATTTTAGCACATAAGATTTTTCCACAAAATATTTTTATCTTTACCTCTCTTTCCATATGTACAATTTATTGAGCCTGTTATCTTGTCGGAATGATCCTAACACCATGCAATTATTGTCCATGTCAGCAAAAATATAACAAAAGATAAAAATAAAATTTCCCGCTTCTCCCTTCTCAACTCACTGTAGGGCTTCCATCACGCTTTCGCAATTCTGTCTATTGCTTGAATGGGATCTATATGAGTCAGAAACAACTCAGAATGGAAGTTAGAAGTCCTCTCATTTTTACTGAAACAAAGTTGTGCATGTTGGTGACCTAGAAGATGGTTGACGTGAGGATGTTACTGTTCCGGATAAGGCATCTGAAGGCGGAGTTGGCAGGAGAGAAGGAGGTAAGGGTGATGGTTCTGGTGGAGGTGTGGAAGTCTTTGTTTCTGAGGAGCTGGAAGCGAGTGGGGTTTTGTTGGCGACACCATGACATATTTAATGAAGAGAAAGACAGCGGTAGCGCCTGTGACACATTTGAATCCCATTATCAGTTTTTATTTTGTATAAAGGAGGAAGATGAGATGGAGGATGAGAAAAAGTGGTGTGGTTGGGGATTTAGTTTATTAAATTTGGAGGAGGCTGGTGCAATGGAGAGCACAAGCACCTTGCCAGCGATGAAGCTGGGTTAGAAGATAGCATGCAGCTCATCTTTTTAAAAAAGGCTGCTTATGGTGATCCCATCAACATCCCAGACATTTTGATGCCGACCCCGTCAAGGTTATATGAGAAGATCAAGAGTAGAGCTTTTGCATCAACATGAAGTAAATGATCTTGTAAGATCTCAACATGAGCTCTCAAGTTGGTTTGAACTATCACTCATGTTAAATACTACACGAGACGAGTTTCTAGACTCCTAAGGCCGGAGATTGTTTTTCGAGTTTTTAAGCATGGTTGAAGCCCCAGAGCGAATTGTGAATGATGAAGCGGGAGATTCTTCTTTTATTTTGTTGACTTGGATGATGAGCGTGACGGATTATTGACATGGTGAACATGTGTGTCACACATCCAAATGGTGTTATTGAAAATCATATCTTATTCAGATTAAGCTGTTTTTTACTGGTTTTTTACTACAAGCTGCTTTTTTGCTATTTACCGTACTAATACATGTCAATATGTCTGGTTCATTTTTGGAAAATCTATTATTACTACCTGTCCGACTCATTAAGGCTTTTGGATCCGTGTTAATCATGTATACTAATGCTGGCCAGGTAAGGGGTATGATTCACTACTTATATTATATCAATGATAAGCTGTGTTAATATGCGTCCCAAACAAGCCCCAAGTACCTCATTGTATCTTCATAACGATGAGGGTAATTCTGATTAATGAATGTAATTGTATTTTAAAATCTATAATGATCAGGACGCCTGAAACAGATGAGTTACAATTTGATTACCAAAACCGCCAAATACTTGGAAGCCTAGTTCCTTTTATTTGCATGTATTGGCCATATTACCAAGAGCGACAAGTGATAGTATCTTCGAATTTTAGCGTACTATTTTACGTATTTTGTAAGCATGATTTGTGTATCACAGTTTTCTGTATAAAGCCCTATTTTATCTTGAATAATGCACGTGAAATGTTTTATGAAGTGTCATACTGAATGAAGAAGATAAGAGTTTTGTTCCTATACTGTGGCTTGACTTGTTCTTGTTCATTTGTTAGATACAATTTCTCTGTTTAGGATGACACGCCACCACTTTTAGATTGTTTTCTTTACTTCTGCGGTGATATTTAACTATCAAAATTTCATTTGCAGTGGTTTTATATGGCCGTACATGTTGTAAGGTCTAAAGAAAAATATTCTGGAATAGTGTGAGATGGTGATGTTAGATTTTGTATGTTCATTAGAGTTTACTAGGTATCATCATATAACTTCTCTATAATGTAAATGCCAGTATTTTTTACTTTTATTTTTTATTTGTATTTTATTTTTTTATTTTTTTATGTTCATTGTAGTTTCTCACGTGAAATCTTGTATTCTGAATACAGTTCCTGGGTAGTTTGGTGGTCTAATTATATGGCTGTTTACAAACTTGTTAACAACCTTGTGATTTGTCTGCTGTGCAGGATGTACTCAGTTACCTCGAGAAAGCATTTAATGTCAATCCTTCACCCAGTGGTAATCCATCTGATGCTGCAAATATGATTCACCAACAGTCTCCAAACCTAGTAGCAAAATCCACTTCTGTTCCTGCAGCTTCTGATATGGCTATTTCAGATGCAACTGCTAACGTAAATATATCAGAAAATAGCCTTTCAAGAACCCTGTCGGAGGAAACTATAGATTATGAGAATTTGCTGTCGACACTGGACATTGGCGTGGACAATCTAAGTAGAACAGGCAGTTTATCAACTTCAAGCAATCTTTCAAGGTCTGCGCTCGATCGATCAGCATCCTCTCCAATAAGCGATCTCAGATTATTACAGCTATACAAAGTTCGTTTTTTACTATTAACCAGAAATCTGAAATCAATAAAGCGTGAAGTGAAGGAAGCGATGAATTTGGCACGTGGAGGGGACTCCACAGTGGCTCTACTCCTCAAGTCGCAGTTTGAATATGCACGAGGGAATTTCAAAAAAGCCATCAAGTTATTAGTGGCGTCAAACTGTCGAACTGAAGCAGCACTTTCTAGTTTGTGCAATAACAATTTCGGGTGCATTTATTTTCAAGCTGGGAAGTTCCATACAGCAGCTATGTTCTTTTCCAGGGCACTGAGTAATTGTTCAGCTCTTCGCAAAGATAAGCCAAAGAAGCTTTCAGCTTTGTCACTGGACAAGTCTCTCAAAATACTTTACAATTGTGGGTTGCAGTATTTGGCTTGTGGGAAACCTTTACTTGCCGCTCATTGTTTTCAGAAGGCAAGCTTGGTATTCTCTAAACAGCCTCTTTTGTGGCTCCGCATTTCTGAGTGTTGTTTACTCGCCTTGGAGAAGGGACTACTCCAATCTAATGGGTCTTCCTCTGAGTGCTCCGAAGTTGAAGTCCGTGTAATTGGAAAGGGAAAGTGGCAACATCTTATGGTGGAGGATGGTGCTGTAAAAAGTGGACATCAGTCTTCTATTGGAAATGGAAAAATGGTTGAAGATAAACCTGTCGAGTTGTCAGTCACTTTAGCACGTCAGTGCCTCCTAAATGCTTTGCAATTGTTGAACTCTTCATTAAGGGCTACAGAGTCCAGCTTGCCATCTCAGATGAACCTGGAAGGCGGCAAATCAAATGACATACTAGCTGCTGGTGATGTCAAGTTATCGAATGGGGATGTGAAGGAATCAAAAGCTGGCCAGGGTCACAATGATACTTTAAAAATCTCCCTTCTGGAATTTGAACAAGTTCGTGCCCGGGAGAATCAGCTGATTAAGCAAACTCTTTTTGGGGATTTGGCCTATGTTGAGTTGGAATTGGGAAATCCAGTTAAGGCCTTGTCAGCAGCAAAATCGTTACTAGAAATTCCAAACTGTGCCAAAATTTATGTCTTCCTTGGTCATGTGTATGCAGCTGAAGCTCTATGCTTGCTCGGTAGACCAAAAGAAGCTGCTGAGCATATGTTGAAATATATGAATGAAGAAAGTGGTTTTGTACTACCCTATGGAGAAGAAGATTGTGAGCCATGGAAAATCAAACGAGATTTGGATGATGAGGAATCTAACAGCAATACCCAGACTACCAGGACATCCGTAGACTCTCGAAAGTTTACATTCCCTTCCCCAGATGAAGCACGTGGAATTCTGTTTTTGAATTTTGCTTCCTTGTGTGCTAAGCAAGGAGACTTGGAACAGGCCCACCAGTTTGCTACACAGTCTCTATCTGCCATTCCAAATAATACGAAGGCAATTCTGGCACTAGTTTATGTAAATTTGATGCTTGGGAAGACACATGAAGCCCTTGTCACCTTGAAACAATGTAACAGGGTGAGATTCCTCCCAGGCAGGTAAAAAGCAAACTAGCTAACGTTCACCGGAACCTTGTATCTGCCAGTAACCAGCACACAATCGTTCGGTGCCAAAGCAAATAGGTTGGCCATCCTCGTAAAAAGAGAATCTGTAACATATATACTCCAGTCGAGGAAACAAGTTGTTCTGCTCGTTTTCCAGCACCGCCCTTTTGATTTGTTGCTTTTAGAAGGAGTCCATTTAATCTGATGGTGTGGGTAATATTATTTTATTTACTACGGATGCCCGCCATTCAGTGTTGAGATGTAGCCTTGTTTCGGGACTCTTTTAAGTTTCTAATCCAGTGGGTTCTCCAGAAAATGTAGGCTGGAGAGAGGAGTTTTAGTTCTACTATCCATGGGTGATTGATCGCACGTGTCTTTTCATTTAAATGCACCCTGTGCTACTTTGTTTATTCTTATGCATTGGTGTCAGAGACTCTTGTGGACTAGCCACTAAAGTAGGCATCTGGTGTTTTCTGTTGGATGATTGTTTTATAGTGATACAATCAACTAGTACAAGTTCAACTATGAAGTATAAATAGGTGCTGCTTGAGTTTCATTAGTTCGTTGCAGCATTTGTTAGCGGATCAGTATCTTCTGCAATGAATTTACGTGCTGCAGATCAGTGAGGATCTTTTATAAGGCAAAACGGTTTTGTTTACTGACAGATGAGAGGAAAAAGACATGTTAATTTTTCATATTCATTCAGGCTTGACTGAAAAATTATAGCTAAGAGTGCTATGAGTTCTTTAGATATCTCGATCTCAATCTTTCCATATAGATTTTGATTCTCTTATGGTATATATCTAGAAACTAAACTCATAGACTTGAGTAAGATTAACACCATCTGTTAAATCATCTAACATGTCAGTGTAAATTAAACTATTGTGTTCTTGAGCAAGATTTGTTTCATGTTATTCTATTCATATTTTTTATTTATGCTTGAGAAAGATCATCCAAGTGTTTTGTAATACGAAAATGCTGAAAAATGTCCCTTTACATATGTCAGTGAGTTTAATTGGAAAAGAGTTTAATGATTTTTGTATATTGATTGAAAAATATTACAACTATTCTTATATATACACTAGCCTCAAATTCTTTTAGGATTCCTTTACTATAGCAACTTCCTTCATATTAATAAAAAGCAACTCCTAGAGGACCTCCTTTCACAAGTATTGAGTAACTCCTAGAATACAAGAGACTATTTCGTAATCATAATTAAATTGCATGAAATGGATTGAATTGCATTTAATATCCTCCCACAAGCTAAAGGGTGAGATACTCGAACCTTGCCCAGAATAAATTCAAAACGAGAAACCGTTGAAGGCTTTGTGAGAGAGTCTGCAAGTTGATCTTGTGTATATAAAAATGCATTTTTAAACGCTCTTTTGATACCATCTCGCGCACAAATTGATAGTCAATCTCAATGTATTTCGTCCGAGCATGAAACACAAAATTTGATGATAAGTAAATAATTCCAATATTATCACACTGGAGAATAGGCGCAGATGAAGACTAAACACCAGTTTCACTCAGCAAGGAGATAAGCCATTGGCATTCAGCAATATCGTTGGCTATGGCTTTATACCTTAACTCAGGCGAAGAGCAGGCAACTATTTGCTTCCAAGAATACATAAACTAAATTCCGACCCAGATATATAATACATGTGCTAGTAGAGCAAAAATCATCAGGACAACCAGCCCAACCACTGTTAGAAAATGCTTAAAATTGTGTACTAGGTAATCGTGTAAGTAATAACCCATGAGAGATAGTAAACTTCAGGTAACGAAGGATGCGCTATACAACACTCAAATGAACAGTGGTTGGTGAATGCATGTATTGACACACTTTGTTAACTGCAAATGCAATATCTGACCCAGTAAGTGTAAGATATTGTAAGGACTCATCAACTTATCTATAGAGCGTAGCAACTATCATCCGAAAATATTTCACCCTCCTTGGTAAGGGTTGTACCGATAGCAATAGGTGATCTGAGAAGTTTGCACTCTTTCATCCAGCTCATCTCAGAATATCATTAATTTACATGTGTTTTGAAAGGCGCAAACCAAACGAGTCCAAGCGAGACTGAGTACCCAAAAAAAGTGTAACATCCCTATATATTTAATAAAAAATTCTGAAACAAGGCGTTAAATCAACTTGGTCACCGTCTTAGAGGAGCTTCTAGTCATAATAATATCATCATCATCATAAATAAGAACAAAAATTTTATTAGATGGATGACATAAAATGAATAAAGACGTATCTAAGCGAGATGCCACAAATCTGAGCATAAGTAAAAAACTTGAAAGCCGATGAAATCACGCCCTCGGAGCTTGACGAAGACCATGTATCTAACGATGAAGTTTACAAAAGTGGTTTGGTCGAGCAGCATTGATAAAACTAGATGGTTGTGCCATATAAACATCTACATTGAAAATACATGAAGAAAAGTGTTATTCACATCCAGTTGCCGCATTATCTAGCCATGAGATAAAGCTAGAGAATGTACAACTCTGATTGTTATTGGTTTAAGCACTAGACTAAGAGTCTCATAAAAGTCAATCCCTTGTTCCTTGTTAAATGCACGGGCAACTAAGCGAGCTTTGTATCTTGCCAAGCACCATTAGAATTCCTTCCATTTGTATATATTGATAAGACCGTCGTTGAGATGTCTTATGCAAATAAAATTTATTACACCTTCCTCACTAGTTAATATTAAGTCAGGGTTGATCCATGAAGACAAAGACATGTAAGGTTAGTAACTAAACAAACAAAATAAAATACATACGCAACTAAGTGGGATGTTGTTAATTGAATGTGGTCAGGCCAAAATCTACAATGTTGTATAAGAGATAAAATCAGAGTATAAACGTATAGTCCAGGTGACTATAAAGATGAAATTCTTGTAATGAATTGAACTCAACAAAATATACGGATTCGTTCACTACAATAGTGTGACAAGTTATAAACAATCACTCATACTCTACAATCATCATACATTTTAGCCAATGATATGAATTTTGTATGTCAATCATGCGAGACAGAAGCATAGGGGGAAGACACACATAATTGAGCTAATGTGGTAGGGAGTTCGATTTAGGCATATTAGCCTAAAGCAATAACCTAGAGTATGTTTACCTATAATTATGCACATCATATGTTTATTTGCTACTCATCTAGTTGATATACACCTAAAACCTCACAACTAGATCAACGATAAGAAATCATGAAATAACGTATTCTTTCATTAAAGTTGTAATGAAATAACTCAATCATTCAATTGAAGCTCAATAAACATATCATTATGATAAGAATTTATTAAGAAAAATAAACAACAATACATCATAAGATATACCATCTGAACTGCACAAGAAAATTAGCCACATATGACCATTGAAAGACACATAATCAAAGTGTTAGGAATAATTCTTACGAACTGGCTTTGGCCCCTCCTAGAACGTGCTCCCATGATGCTTTCCATTACCGATATCAAGTATCTAGTGCTGCAAATTCATCGTAGGCACCAAGCACACTTGAAAGAGAAGGTCAAGACCTCTTTACATAGTTAAATCATGTGCCTCTTTACAATTTGCTAAGTATCTCTAATATATATCTTTAGAGAATCTGATTAGGATTCGGGCTTGTACCTGATGAAAATCGAAGACATGTAGATTTGAGTCAAATTAGGATACAAATTTGCATATCAAACTTGTAGGCTCTGCTGGCAGATATCTATCGAGAAATAGATTTTGTCTTATTTTAGAAAGTTGTATATCTTTGTTTCTTCTTTTCATATTCATTTCAATCATCAAATTCGGACATCGGGTGTGAAATTTGACAACTCAACCGCACGGTCGGTCCTTGCGCGTCATAGGTTGCTAAGTCATAATCTTGGCTCCTTTTTTAATGATGACACATATCCGCTCCTTATCACATCACCACAAGTGCACGTGCAGTCCTCAGCTCGCGGCTCCTGCATTCGCACATATGTTGTTTTTGTCCTTCAATCTAAAATTATCTGTATTTTGCTTAAAATACTCATCTTTTAACACATTTTCATATTAAGATCTAAAATAATCTTGAAATACCAAAACTAGATAAAACCATCAAATAATACTCTTACATAGTCAAAAATCAAGCGAGTTAGGTATAAATTGGATCGAATAATTTGGTCTCATCAACTACCCCACACTAACTCTTGATCGTCCTCGCGTAATCAATAAAACTTAAAGAGTAACAAATTATTCACCTCACGTTCCATGTAATTCAGTTTTATGCACCCTTACCTTGTTGTCCACCCACCATTCAACCATGCAACTTAATTCACATGAAAAATATCTAACAAATAATTATGATAAAGACAGGGTCATGAGCATCAATCTTAATTGCTTTTCAGTATGCACCTACCTTCACATGTATACGATATGAACACGGACGAGTATGTCTTACCATTTATGCAAAAATATTGCATACCCTTCACCTATTTGATAATATGAAGATACTCAAACCGTGATTTCCTCGACATTAGTGGGATATCAGCTGGAGACTTAGGAAACAAGCTCATTTTTAGAGGAGCTTGACAATTTAAACATTTAGGGTTCGTTTGGTAGCAATCCTATTATTAATAGTAACAGAATAAATGGATAAATAATTCTGATGTTTAAAGCTAAAATCTATCTATTGTGATTATGAATACTTATCCTATTTGCAACCAAACACGTTACACTATTATTAATTATTCTATCCGACTATTAATCTGGGCTACCAAACATGAGCTTATAGTTTGTGAGAAAATAAGATTTTCCCCATGACTCCTTCAAAACATAGCTTTAATTTTTTTATTTTTTTAAGTTTCTTTTGAAACATTTTATTCTCTAATTTTTAGGCCTTTTAGATCTAAAGATTTTTTTATATAAACTCACGTCATCAAGAGATAATAGGTTACTCATACCACACGATTCTGAAAATATTTTTGAAGGCATAAACTTATAGGTAATACTCAACCAAATCATACGAAGACAAAATCATTAAGGATTACTTCAATCCAAGCATCAACACGGTCTGACAAGCTTTTTGAAGCTTTCCAAGGTTTCAAACCAAATCATCTGACTAAACCACCAAAATTTGTATGAAATCAAATCACTAGAACGTAATAATAAACATGTAACAAGATTTGGATTTTTCAAAAGAAAATTTAGATTTTTTAGATTATGTGATGTTGTGAGTTTGTTCAAAGTCATTTTGAACATTCTGACAATTGACCTAGTAGTTAAATCCAATGTCTGAGGATGTAATTTTTTTATTCTACTAGGAGCCTAAGTGGGGGATATTTTATCAAAGATACGCAGAGGAGAGGGCCGCAAGACAAGTAGCAGAGATGGAAACACGAGTGCCACCCAGAATGAGGACATTGAGAGAGTTGATAGCTCGTACATTCTAAGACTAGTCATAAGCCCGATGAGGAGGAAAATGTTACTAACTTTAAATTTAGGGGTGGTGTTATAAACCAATTTCTGAAATTTTGAGGGACACCGAAAGAAGAAGTGCAAAGTCATATGAGAGAGTTTAGTGTGATTTGCATTCAATGTTTAAGAATTTAGAGGTTAGGAGTTTAGGGGTTTTGGGTTAAGATTTTAAGGGTTCATATATTTTTATTTGTCTTTATATTTAAATATATTAGTTTTACTAATTATAATATTTTATTTGATTAAACATATGTAAGTTGTGGTTTGAATTTGTAAAATTAAAATAATATTATTATGTATAGGCTTCACGGTGAGATATCATATTATTGTGAATTGATTTAAAGAGTGTATGTAGGGCTTAGCCAATATGGTTTAAAATTTGGAATATATACATATATTTAATTTTTATAACTTATAAAAAAATTTATCACTTTACGGCTTCAATTTATTTTTATTAGTAATCTTTTACCACGCTTTTTATGTATAAATCGTAGTAATAGATAGACTTATCACCATACTTTAATTTTAGCTAGAACGTGGTGATAAGTTTATCTATCATTACGCTTTATACTCAAAAGCGTGGTAATAGAATATGAGTTTTTATTTAATTAAGTATATTTTAATGTTATATTTTATTTTATTTAATTAAAAATAAGTAAATGGTTGTTTGATTTTTAAGTTAATAAGATAAATAATATTATGTATAGGCATCAAGGCTAGATATCATATTATTGTTTAAATGTTAGTGTGTAGGATTTAACAATTAGGATTTATGATTTGCCTTAGAACAACATCATTATTTTAAATTATTATTTTTATTTTTAATCGATAATAATTATCAATATTATATAAGATTAATATTTAATTTAAAAAATAATTTTAATATGAACGTGGTAATA
Source organism: Kalanchoe fedtschenkoi (assembly GCA_002312845.1). Lineage (NCBI taxonomy): Eukaryota > Viridiplantae > Streptophyta > Magnoliopsida > Saxifragales > Crassulaceae > Kalanchoe > Kalanchoe fedtschenkoi. The sequence goes on from NQLW01000872.1 coordinate 92,598, forward strand.
ATTAAACTAAGATTAACCTCTTACCACGCTTTCTAAAGAAAAGCATAGTAATAGATTTTTGTTGCATGATTTTAAAACAACATCGTCAATGATGATAAACTTATAAATTATCTCTGTGAATATATCACTGCTTCCTTAGTATCTTTGGTCAAAATGGCTGCATTTAGTTGAAATCATATTACCATGCTTTTCTCTAATAATTGATTAACCTATTACCACGCTTTTCTTTGAAAAGCGTGATAATAGGTTCGTGTTGCATAATTTCAGAACCACCATCGTCTGTAATGATAATTTTTTAAATTATCTCTATAAATATAACACTTTCTTAATATCTTGAAAGCGACCAAAATGAACACTTTGTCACCACATGTGATGTTGTTTGGATCATATGGAGAATAAAATTTCCCCTCGTATGTTCCTGAACAACATCATTTGTTGTGACAAAACTTGCAAATTAATTTATTACCATATAAGACTAATATTTAATTTTAAAAATATTTTTTAGATCTTTTACCATGATTTTAAAAGAAACGCGTGGTAAAAAGTTCAATTTGAAACAAAAATAATTTAATTAATGAACTTATTACCATGCTTATATCTATAAGCGTGGTATTAGGTTTAACCGATTACCACACTTTTAGTTACAAGCGTGGTAATAGGTTTGTTATGAAAATGATGTCGTTTTGGGCAGAATCTATTAACATGCTTTTCTTCCAAAAGCGTAGTAAAAGATTCCCCCTAAACATCCGTTGGTTTAGTCGGAACCTATTACCACGCCTTCTCATATTATTTACCACGTTTTTACTAGTTTGTGTGATAAAATGTGATAAATGTAAGCGTGGTAAAAGCCAAAATTTGTAGTAGTGCAAAGGGATATTGCCACTGCGTCTTTCACACAGAAGTGATTTGTTGTCTGGATTGGGGCAACAGAAGCACGCCGAGGTAAGGGCATGAATAAATGAAATAATTTTTTCGTGTAGAACTGCAACCAATATACTGAACATGATAGTTGTAGTTGATTTTAATTGAAGCATATGAAATGTGAAATGCTGCTTATGTTTTGATAAATACAATGATAAAAACAAAACATCTGGTTCAACCCCACATCCAGATTCAACATCAAAACATCATAACATCAAAATAGAACCAAAGACAATAACATTAAAAGTACAAACAGAATGTAAAAAATTGATTTCAATACTAGAAAACAAAAAAATAAATTTTCACATCAGAAGTTTATGAAATAGAGTGGATGTTGGCAATTTTAGCCGATTGATGGCGGAGCTTGGAGGTGGGGTGGAGTTAAGTTTAGGCTTAGGGGAAACTGAGGGTGTGGGAGCTACAAGAGAGAAGATGTGGCAGCTGGCCGTGGTCGAATTGGTGGTGTCATCGCGACAGTGGTGCAGTAGGATGAGAAAAGAGGAGAATGGAAGAAACATAAAAGAAAAAAATCTTGGCCCAATTTAATTTTTGCTTTAGTTAACATATTTTTTATATTTAGTTGGCTGGAAATTGGCCGATATATGTTCTGGTTAGATTTTACTTTTTAAATTAAAAGCAAAGAAAAAATAATACGGATGAAAGTTTCCCAAAGTTTGTCGGAACATTCGGGTCAGTTTCATGACAATGATAAAAAATATTCAATATTTAGCAAAAACAATACTAGTTTTAGCCGAAAGTAGGCCAAAATTGGCTAGAATATCACCAAAAATTTCCAACCAACTTCAGGGTAACTTGTTTTTGGCCGCACGAGATATTAATTTTGGTCGTGTGGGTGACAGAATGAGAAACCTTATTTTTTATTAACTTTATATTGTGAGATGAATTATTGTATCCTAAAAAAGACATAAATAGACATTATGTGTAGTTTAGGTGAAGTAGTAGCCGTGCATATTTTTTTATTAATTGAAAACCCAACAAGTTTCTTTTGGAACAGAATACTTAAATTTGAAAACATAAGCGCTTGTATAAGCTTAACACTACTCGTGATCCGGCATGATACTTACCGATTATTTTTTTGTCTATGACAATTCACTATAATAAATATATTTTGATGTTATATAGGATTAAAAATATCATCTGTTAGGAATAAGAACCAAACACATTCTTTAATGTTCATCAATTCCGAGCCAACCTAGGAGTCATTCTTTCAATTAAACTCAAACTTATATTTTTACAAGGTTTTAAATTTTTCTAGATTTTTTTTTCAATTTTTTCTTATTTTGTAAATTAACTTTGTTTTTATTTTTTATAAAGTTTTCATTTTATAAATATTTTTCAAAAATTTGAATTCTAATTTTAATATTTAATTTGTTAATCAATTTTTCTATTTTCTTTTTTAAAATATTTTTAAAGATTAATATTGTTTTACATATTAAGTGTTATCAATAAAAATATCCAATTTAGACCTAAATTCAAAACCTAATATCACAAAAAATAAATCATGAGTAAACTCAAATGGTTCTATAAAGACTCATTTGGAAAAAATTTAAAGATTGATTTTGGTTTGCTATAGAACTATGTGCGATTCGGCCCATTAAAAGTCATATGTCCCTTTATATATATTTTTATCTCGTCAATGGATATTATAGATCATTCTAATCTCGCGAATAAAATTGACTATGGAAAAAACTCTACAGTAATACTCAGATACTTACAGCATTTGATATCATATTATTGGACTTTGTCTTCATGTCTTCTCATGCCTCCTACTACAAGTTCTTACATTTCTATGCCTCGTATGCGGACATGATTTGGATTAAGTATTAGAACTTTAGTACTTAATTTTATTGTTTGATCATGGGCGTTCCTCAATCACTTAGAGGTTGTTCCTGAGCTAGTTTTAGGAGACAAAGGGGATGGGAGGGAAGGCAAATTAAATTAGGTCTATTCATGAGTTTGTGAAGAGTGGATTCAGGGGTGATTGAAGAGGGTCGATGCTCATTATCCTTTCCGTCCAATTTGGGTGGGTTAGGAGGGAAAGGAAGGGGAGAAAAATAATAAAAAATTAAATTACGTTTTTGTCTTTTTTTGTTTGAGAAGCCTTTTTTATTTCATCTTACGTGTTTTATGTCTGAACTACTTATTTTGAGGATTTTTTTTGTCAAACATCAATTCTTCATTCACATCCCTCAGCCAATAAATCTGACTGTGATATCCATTAGAAGAACATTTCTTTTAATATTGTGCTTTTCCACTAACTTGACTTTGAATCACATTAGAATAGATAATTATGTCAGCAGCCACATCTTCTTCAGGAGATGAACATTACACTCCAATTGATTGTAGTTCTTTCATAATAGAACCAGTAAAATAGATGCTCTTTCATTAATAGTGTATTATCCACCATCTCCTACTGCCATTGAGATATTTTGATGATGAATAACAACTGTATTAACTATTGGTCACCCTTGTGTTATAATCTCGTATAGACAAAATTCTTTGATGTTATGATTTATGTATGATGTATGTATTAGATGTGTAATCCACGAATATCTTGGCTAGACAACAGATCCAAATTTTTATTAACAATTCAAGTTCATGGTTGGACTACATATTGAATATGGTGTCAAAGACATATTCATTGTATTATATATAATTGTCTAGATGGAGAAGCTCTTAAAGAAAGAGAATGAATTAGAAATGAGATGATGACATATATAAGTACATCTAAAAGTTCATTTCATGTTATACGTATGTGTCCAAGCTCATTCCATAAATTATGTCTTTTGCTAAAAAGAGATGGCAGTTTGAATACACCCAAAGATCGTCTGTTGAAGAACAAGTTGCAATTTTTTTTTATATTTTATCACACAAAATGAAAATGAGGACGGTTTCATTTTATTTTCATCGAGGTGCTATCATAATCGGGCGCCACTTTCATAAATTTCTAAATTCCATTTTGAAACGTGAAGATATGTTTCTTCGACAACCTAGCAAAGCTGAAATTCAAAAAGAAATACTTGAAAACAATAGATTTTACCCCTACGTCAAGGTAATTTTTCATTATTGATTAACTTTGATTTGGAAATAAAAATAAATAACTTATTTTTATTATTCGGATTGCATTGGGGCAATTAATTGGACTCACAATCGTGTTAAAGTATCAAAGGATGATGAACAGCAAGATCGAGGAAGAAAAAGATTTTCAACATAAAATATTTTAGCTGCTTGTACATTTTGACTTGAAATTTATATATGTATTACAGGCATGGGAGAGAACTGCATCAGATTCAAGAATAATAAAAAATGCTCTAACCTGAGATAATAACCTAAAAATTTATGAAGGTAAATAATTATATTTATTCTTCTTTAGTTTTTATTATTTAAAAACTAGCTAATAAGTCTTCTTTTTATAGGAAAATATTAACTTGTGGACGCGGGCTATATGCACAAGCTTGGGATCATGGCCCCTTACCAAAGTGTTCACTATCATTTAAAAGAATATTCGACTCGTGCCCCAAAAAATACAAAAGAATTACTTAATCTCCAACATGCTTCACTATGCAAAGCAATCGAGGGAGCATTTGGTGTATTAAAAAAAGATTTTTCATAGTTGCAAGCATGACGGAACCTCATTATTTTGTGTGAATACGCAACCTGATATAGTTCTTGCTTGTTACATTCTACACAACTGCTTAATGACAGTGAATCCTATCGATGATCTTTTAGCTGAAGTTGATGCGGAAATCATGAGTTAGACTCCAACTGCTTGGACTTCCAGTGATTAGGATGGTCATAGCTTAATGTGTCGTATTGATGTAATTAGAACAGATTATTTGAGAGATCAAATATCTCAAGCAATGTGGACTGATTATTATAGAGACAAATTTTAGATGTATCTGTATCTTGTTGTGTTTTATGTATGAACACGTTTTATCATATAAATTATGTTATTTTTCTTGTTTACTTTTTAAATTAACATGATGTTGTGGGCTTATGTACTAATCACAATTAACATTTGTTAAAGGTAATCTTTTTATAGATACCGGAGAGAAAGATCAAGATCATTGACTTTAAAACGGGTAAACCTCGTTGGATTTGGATTTCTTTCATGGACAATCATATCTCATTTAAGCATTTCTTCACCAGTAGGTTATTGGAAATCGGGTTATTGGTGTGTGAACTTCAACAACTTATAAGATTGTATAAGAGGAGTTAACAACAAAATTTGACACAGATATAGACAAGACAAAGATAAAGAATTATGGAAAACGCTTGAGTCAAGTTTTAATAAACTTCATGACATCTTCAAGTGATGGAGTGGATTCTCTTGAAATCTGGTTAGCATGTTAATGAAAGAAGAACCTGAAGTGTGGAATGCATTAGTTGAGGTGTGGAATTTATCTATCTAATTTTAAATGTTACTTTTTGTTTCTTGTACATTGATGCAGTTTTACAAATTTTATTGTAATTCTAACTATTTTTTACAGGAAAAACCAAGTGCTTCCAAATGGATAATCACTCCATTTACTAACTAAGAAAAGCTATTTGATCTTTTCTCCAAAGATAGAGCAGCTAGTGACGGTACATTCACGGCTAAGGATAGGTAAAAGATGATGGCCAATTCATTGAACACTATTGATGATATTGATAGTTTGGTGTCCTAACAAGAAGTTTCCTTGGAAGGATTTGAATCCACACAATTTTCTCCATAAGAGAAATCATCCAGCTCAATTGATCTAATTGAAAATGATATTCATTTGAAAACTTTGAAATTGAATAAGAAAAAGAGGGTGAACAAGGATGATGATGAGGTCGCAGTTATCAAACATGTCTTTTCTGAATTAACTAATGTTATCAAGGATAGAAATAAGGTTTGTAAAAATCAAGTTAAGTTTTACTCTCCTGAAGACATATATGAAGAGTTGGAGAGGATGGAACTGGATGATTCTGCGTTTGCGACCACATGTATGTATCTCATCGAAAATTCAAGTAAAGCAACTACATTACTAGGTTGCCACTAATCGAGAGGCCGCAAACTTATTTTGGACAAGATTATAACTGAACTAAAATATGATGTGCTACTAGTGGGTCTTCTTTTTTTGGAAAGGAGATGTTGTCAGCTTGACGTATTTAGTTATGCACTTGCTCTTTTTTAAAATTTGTAGGATGTCATAGACATTTAAAATTAGAGCATTGTCAAGAAGAACACAAGTGTATGATATTTTTTCTTTTGTTAAATATATAGAATCACAAACTACATGTATGTTTGTATGAGATAGGTCTTTTACTTGCTCCATTGTTCTTTTACACTGATACTGTATTGTTTCTTTGAAGACAGTGCAACAACATATTTCTTTGCTCTGGCATTCTTTGCTCCATTTGAATTTCAAGTCCCATAAGTTGTCCCACAATATATTTGTTAAACATATTATAAGTATGAAGATAGTTTTTTTTATCTATTTTGTAAACTAAATATGAGATTTTGTAAGAATTTCAAATTTTAAAATCTCAAATTATATTTAAGAAATTTAAATTATATATGAGACAAGTACCATATAAGGGTATTTTGGTCAACTTTTTATTTTTTTCTTATCCCTCAAAATTCTTCATAAACTCAGAAACACCCATTTTTACATTCCCTCTCATCTCTTTTCCTTTCCTCTACTTTCTTCTCCTTCCGAATTTTTTCTTTTCTATTCTCCCCAAGGAGAATAAACCTTAAAGTAGCATGTATGTAACATTATATATAGGGATAAAATCCAAAAGGGGTCCTGAACTACCACCACTTACCTAATTGCGGTCAGAACTACCATGTTTCCAAAAAGGGTGCAATGAAAAAAAATTGGACTGATTTTCCAAAATAAAATTTACCATTACATTCATAACCTAATATTATTATAAGACTTAGATTTGTGTGTGAAAATTACGTCGTTTGGTTATCAAAATAAATTATATCATTTTGCGCACATAAAGAAAACAACGTCTTTTGATAACCAAATGACGCAATTTTCGCACACAAATATAAGTCTTATAATAATATTAGGTTTGAAATATAATGGTAAATTTTAATTTAGAAAATCAGTCCAATTTTTTTTTCATTGCACCTTTTTGAAAATCATGGTAGTTCTGACTGCAATTAGGTAAGCGATGATAATTCAGACGCTTTTTCCCTTATGCATATATAATTAAACAATGGATGTGTAGACTATAGTTTGGTGCTAATGGTATTTTTGGTGTTCTGATACTGGTTTTTAATTAACAATTTATATGACAATGTGTTTTGTATTTTAAAATTTAAACTATTAATATAAATAATACAAAATTCAGTGCTGTAGGAATATTCTAAAGATAGAAGTTCTTGCACCATAATAAGAATAATAATGTAAATGTGAGGCAAACACAAGTGAAGAAGCCTAAAGAGAAATCGGTGTGTTTATGGGTGATCCTATTTACAGCGGATGATACAAAAAGGATGGCATTTAACACCTTGAGGAACCAATACATCATCATTTTCTTCTGCATTGTTTTGCCCTCAAAGTTGGCCAAGTTAATTGAGTTTTCTTGGCCAAACCATATGTTTGGAGAGGGTGGCGGACGGGACATGCAATCCTGACACATTAGCATATGGCGATTTTCTATGGGATGGTGGCGAGGGGGCATGTTGTTTTGGCCGAATACAGCAGAGATTCGACCAATGCCAGCGTGATCGCTCGTCAGATTCTGAATAAGATCCCAGGAGATGGTGATAGCAATGTGTCTTATTCTCAGGATAGGTACATTTTTCATGTGAAAAGGACCGATGGGCTCATCGTTCTTTGCACGGCCGACGATTCATTTGGGCGTAAGTAGTCAATCCCTCCTACCTTGTCTTCGAAATGGGATTTTTTGGATGTAAATTGGAACCATTTTGCAGGGTTTATTTGAGGCAGATGATACTGTAAGAGGATTCAGTTATTCAACTAGTTTTATATGTGAATTCATGATTGATAATGTTGAGCAGGAAGAACACCCTTTGCATTTCTGGAAGACATGCATCAAAGATTTGTCAGGACGTACGGGCGCGCCATACTCTCCGCCCCTGCGTATGCAATGAACGACGAGTTTTCGAGGGTCCTCGCCCAGCAGATGGACTACTACTCACATGATCCAAATGCTGACAGGTTAAACAGACTGAAAGGAGAAATGAGTCAGGTGACGACCAACTTTTAACCTTTTTCCCACTTCCCTGAACATTGTTGAACTTGGCGTGTCATCAGGGGCATGACCTGGTGGTAAAGAGTGTGAGTGGTGAATTCTGACAATCCCCTGATGGTCAGATGTGTGCGTTGTAATTTACATTTGATAAAAAAAAAGTGAACATTATTGTGAATTTGGTGTGGCTGCCTGATCTCGATCAGGTGCGAAGCGTCATGATAGAAAACATCGAGAAGGTGTTGGAGAGAGGTGACCGCTTAGCATTGCTAGTTGAGAAAACATCAGCACTCCAGGGGAACACAGTTAGGTTCAGAAGGCAGTCTCGTCGGTTCAGAAATACTCTCTGGTGGCAAAATGTCAAACTTGGGTATGAATTCATACTTTTGTAACTTTTTTTTCTTTTCAAAGGGGATCAATAGTGGTTCTCACTTTCCCCCTTGGGAATTCGAACTCGAGAGCTATAACCCTTCTCAAGTGAGGTGCTCACCAACTGAGCTACCCCTCATCCATTACTTTTGTAACTTCAGTGTGTTTTTAAGCTCTTACTCAAATTTCCACTATTTGGTTGCAGGGTGGTATTAGCAATCATCCTGATCATACTTGTTTATCTGGTGTTTGTATTTCTTTGCGGCGGTCCCTTGCTTGCTTCATGCTTTAAGTGAGGAGAATAATGAGTTTCTCCAGCCTGCAACTTTTGTGTTGATTGCTTAGCCAGATTTCAATAATGCCCCATTCGACTTGTATACACATTTATTTTCATTTTTTTTTCTTTTTGGGAAAAGGTTTGATCCATTCCCAAGAGAAATAAAAGGTTACATATATATTTACAATCAGAAAATATGTACAACATTGATGGCCAAATTGAGATATAGTGCCCCAAAAAGACAGATCATCTACAATGCGATTGGCTTAGTTGGAGTAGAGGTTGAGTGTAGATGTGAAGAGATTTTTGAGAAAAAACACTCGTGGACACACAATTGAACAGGTGTCTCATGACAGTTTTACTAGTTATAGTTCGTTAAAAAGTAAAAAAAATAAATCAAAATCAATAATTAATCGTCTCGTGTTATTTTTACATTTCAACGCGCCAATTGAAGCTGTCCATAGTACATATTATATATATATATATACACCCAAGAATCACTCGTAGACGTGAGGTTAGGGCAACGACACAATGAAAGTAACTTTACAACTCTTATTTACTGTAATTTTGGATGCAGTTTCGCTTCAAAACAACAATGATTTAGAATGTTCGAACAAGTTCTATTTTTTTAATTTTACCTTTTTCTTCACTTGATTTTGATTCTGCACCACATATATATCCGACTTTTTAGAAATCGCTATTGTAATACTGCTCTATAAAACTACTACGGCTCTGTTGAGATGGCCTCCACATACCCAAAACAACAGTTTTTATTGATCGAATTGTAGTAGTGAACAATGATTTTTAGTGAAGAGAGAAATACGGTTTGGAATAACGGTTTGCTTAATTACTAACATCTCTTGTTTAAACGTTATGCCTAACGGATGATAGAAATCTGGAGACCATGTTCAGTTATACGCATTCATGGCAAGCACGAACTACTGCATACCTGCCTTTGAAAAGTTCATTTTTCTAGTGTGAAGTATCATGAAATAAAGATTTTTCTCCTTCGACGATCCAATCTGATATAACAGCAAAAAAGTATAATCATGGAATAACACACACTAAAACTTCCCACTCTTCCGTATGAATCTTATCTTTGGATTGTTAATTGCTACTCTCTATGTCTTTTTTTACATGTCACTTAATCGAATTTTTTTATCCCTTTTTACTTGTCACTTAACAATTTTCAATGCATATTTAATATCAACAATTACCTTAAAACGTCAAACATTAATCATTTTTTATTGTAATAATTTAAATCACATTTCTGGTCCTATAGTGTCAAGTGATGAGCTGAAAATTGTCACTTAACAATTTTCAATGCGTATTTAATATCAACAATTACCTTAAAACGTCAAACATTAATCATTTTTTATTGTAATAATTTAAATCACATTTCTGGTCCTATAGTGTCAAGTGGATGAGCTGAAATCCAACTCATGCGGGCTATATGCAATAACTCTTGCGTGCACTGGGAGCATGTGCTCTCGGTGACGACGTTGTTTTATATATTATAATTGACACATATAAATAGAAAATAATTTGAAAAAATTATAAAAAAATCAGATTTTTTTTAAAAACCAGTTTCATTTATAAATATTAAAATATTATAAAGTCATATTTTTTCTATTTTATATCTTTTAAAATAATATATGTAAATTTGATGAATATACATATGCAAAGGATGAATATACATATTCATCGCTTACATATGTGAGTCGAACAAAATAAAAAATGAGGTGTTATAAAGTGCAGAGATTTTAAGATAAAATGTGCAGAAGCTGAAAAAGAACAAGAAAAGGACAAATTTATTGTGAAAAAAGTAAAAATGTGATGAAGATATTGTTGTCCAGATGAATGTGTGATATCTTGATGAATTTATGTAGTGTTTAAATTAATATTATTGTGCTTTTTTGATGATAAATATGTTATGTTCAAGTAAAAATGTTGCATATGTAAATAAATCTGATTTATATATTAACATTTCTAATGAAGATCTTACCAATTCTTAGGGACAAAAAAACAAAAGTGATGAATATCGAATCATAAAACTTTTCTGATGAATTTATAAGATATTCTGATGAATATCCAATCAATTCTGAAGATCGATGAATTCCTGATGAATATGGAAGCAAAATAATGAAAATAGACCACAAAAATTATCTGAAGAATATAAGAGTCTTTCTGATAAATATTAACATATTTCTGATAAATATCGAATTAAAACTAGTGAATATAGAATCATAAAATAATATGATAAGTATATAAATATTTCTCATGATTATATTGAAAATTTTGGTGAATATTCAATGAATTCTGATGAAGATCTGTGCATTCCTGATAAATATGGAAGCAAAACTAATAAAAAATAGAACAAAAAATAATCTGATGAATAAATAAGCATTTCTGATGAATATGAATGCATTTCTGATGAATATAGAATTAAAACTTATGAATCTAAAATTATAAAATAATTTGATAAATTTATAAACATTTCTGATGAATATATATGCAATTTTGGTGAATATCCAACCAATTTTGATGAAGATCAATGCATTCATGATGAATATGGAAGCAAACTAATAAAAATATATCATAAAAATAATCTGAAGAATATAAGACCATTTCGACTAATATGGTTGCATTTCTGATGAATATGAAAGTTAAACTAGTAAATATGTAATCATAAAATAATCTGATAAATTTATTAATATTTTTCATAAATATATTTGCAATCCTGGTGAATATCCAATGAATTCTGATTAAGGTCGATACATTCTTGATAAATATGGAAGCAAAACTAACAAAAATAGACCATGAAATAATATGAATCATATATAAGCATTTCTGATGAATATGGAATTAAAACTTGTGAATCTAGAATCATAAAGTAATTTGATAAATTTATAAGAATTTCCGATGAATATATAAGCAAGTTTGATGAATACATTATCAATTCTGGTGAGTATTTAAGTATTCCTGATGAATATCGATCCATTCCTGTTAAATATGAAAGGCAAACTAATAAAATATAGATAATAAAATAATTAGACAAATGTATAAGCATTTCTGATGAAGAACAAAATATTTCTGATGAATATAAAACTATAAAATAATGTAATAAACATTGGAGTAATTTTGATGAATATTTAAACAATTTTGATGAATATTTAAACAATTCTGGTGAATATCGAGGCATTTCTGATGAATATGGAAGCAAAACTAACGAAAAAGATACAATAAAATAATTTCTAATGAATATAAATCATAAAATAATCTGATAAATATATGAGCAGTTTTGATGAATATATAAGCAATTCTGGTGAATATTGAAACATTTCTGATGAATATAGAAGCAAAAATAATGAATAAAGACCATAAAATAAATTGATAATAGGAGCAATTTTGATGAATATACGAGCAATTCTGGTGAATATCATGACATGTCAGATGAATATGGAAGCAAAAATAATGAATATATACAACAAATTAGATAAAATATGAATTTATAATTTTTTTAATTATTTTAATATTTATAAATGAAACTGGTATTTTTTTCTGATTTTTTTCTGATATTTTTACATTTTTTGAATTATTTTTAAATTTTATGGGCATTGGATAATAGTATTCAAAACAATGTCGTTTCGAACGACATCGTCTCCAGGAGCACCTCCGGAAGCACCCAAGAATTTTCCGACTATATGCATGTGCATTATATTTCAAAACGTTTTAAAGTGCCGTTCGTCAATGTCTCGTGTTGCTTTTTACTATATCGAAACGGACAAATATAGTGCAAACTTTAAAAAATAAAATTGATCTATCAGTAAATATATAATTTGCAACTCCAATTTTATCCGTATGAAAGTTATGAATTAGGATATTATGATGTATTTATCTGTTCATAGTTTGGTCTTCATGTTTCAAATTTTGCGTATATTTGTCTATTGTAATAGTTCCGACAGGAAATTAAAATTGAATGCTCAACATTTATTTGGCTTTTTTCCCTGTATATTTACACTTAATTTTTTAAGAGAATATATATATAAATAAATAAAATAGAAATGTGTCAACTCAGTTGTCTTTATGCTTTCAAAAGATGAATATTTTAGTCATGGCAATATATCCAGAGATGTTTGTCTTGTCTTTTTTGGGACAAGGATCACAATTTTGCAGTATTTTAAGCAAGCCTTTCCAGCCTAATAATTCATCCAATAGAAACTTGCTGATGACTGATTGAACAGATAGAAGGCACAACTGCGGCGCACACTCAGACATGGATTTGAAGAAGAGGAGGAGAAGGAGATCGAAACTGGAGCTTCTTTTTCTGCTAGCAACATTCAACACTTTGTTCATGCTCAGCATTGCCAGGAATCTCACCCCTCCAATAAACTGGGTCGTAAGTTTCTTCTCCACTTTGATTCGAACACCTCCATAAATAAATGTAGATTCTGATTCTGAGACGTGTTATTTTTCGAAGGTGAAAGAAACTTCATACACCAAACTATGCAGTGCGAAGAAGATCCTCACCGTCAACGGCCTGTTTCCCGGTCCGACGTTACATGTGCATAAGGGCGATACACTGATTGTGTATGTACATAACCAAGCCAGATACAATATCACCATTCACTGGTATGCGTTCTGGAGTTCGATTTTTTTTTTCCAAACATGTTATGCTTAAAAGAAGCATTTTATTTAAGTGGAACTTTCTGAGACAGGCATGGTGTGAGGCAACCTGGGAATCCATGGTCAGATGGCGCTGCTTACATAACACAGTGTCCTATCAGGCCTGGAGAAAAGTTCAGGTATGAAGTCATTTTTTCGAGGGAGGAGGGGACGCTGTGGTGGCACGCTCACAGTGACTGGTCCAGAGCCACCGTCCATGGTCCCATTATCGTGTATCCTAAGAGCGGCGCTTCTTACCCTTTCCCCAAGCCTCATGCTGAACACTCACTTGTTCTAGGTAACCCACTGACCATCTATACCTGTTCCAGTTCCCATACATTGTTATTAATGGAAGAAACTGTATATTTGTCGGATCCACACTCAAAATCAATTGGCAATGAGTGGGGGAGTCCAACTGTAACTGTCACGGACATGTTCTAAGAGTGCGGCTAAAACCCGCTCTGATACCATGTAGATTTGTCGGATCCACACTCAAAACCAATTGGCAATGAGTGGGGAGCCCAATTGTATATTAGGATAAATTTAGAACTTGCACTGGGCGATGTGGGATAATACCACTATGCTCAACAGACACCTTTTGATCAGCATTTGACTTTACGTAATGTAGCGTCGTGGTTTAAGGACGATGTGATGGATGTCATAAGAACTGCCCTTGTGAATGGAGGTGATACAAATAGCGCCGACGCCTTCACCATCAATGGCCAGCCAGGTGATCTATACAAGTGCTCCATGGAAGGTAAAATAAAATGTTCATTTTTTTCAGGATCAGAAAACAAGCAGAGTAGTCCTAATTTGATAGTGGCTTTGTCACCACACTACTGCAGGCACATTTAAATTTCTGGTTGCTCCTATGAAATTGTATCTTCTTCGGATCATCAATGCCATAATAAACGAAGAGATGTTCTTCGGGGTAGCTGGCCATTCGTTGACAGTCGTCGGAATGGATGGTGCTTATTTGAAGCCTTTCAATACCAGCTACATCATGGTAGCCCCTGGCCAGACCATTGATGTCCTCATTCAAGCTGACCAACCTCCAGGACAATATTACATGGCAGCTAAGCCTTACGTTGGAGTGAACTACGGATACAATAACATATCTGCAACCGCAATCTTCCAGTACAGTGCAGACTGCACAAACTCATTCAGACCTTCCCTGCTTCCGGATCTCCCAGCTTACATGGACACTAACTCAGCAACCCAGTTTACCAAGAACCTTAGAGCTTTGGCTGACCAGAACCACCC